>MU603121.1:7461-18328 GCA_025201865.1 Ramicandelaber brevisporus
TCCACTAATGTCCAGCTGTCTTCTTGCACGCGCAACAATCGCCTCCAAAACAGGACCTCTTGAATCGCCCAACAAGTGAATCTCATCCAAAATTAATAATGAAACTAGCTTTACATGGGATCGTTCGGAACCAACTCCTCCTCTGGTGGTTACATCCCACTTTTCAGGTGTTGTTACAATTACATTTGTTGCTGCCAGTCTCTCCCGGCTCAGCTGCGAGTCTCCAGTCAACTCAGCAACTGTCAATCCGAGTGGCGCTAATCTTCGACCAAGTGTTTGGCATATTTCACGAACCAGTGCCTTCATTGGCGCAACATATACAACCTTGAAGGCATCCAGTGCGATATCAACCTTGCCAGTACTGCGTGAACTACTACTGCTACTACTACTACTAATGTGATGAGACACTGCGCGGAGAATAGCCAACAAACCAATATCGGTCTTGCCAGCTGATGTTGGTGCACTAACCAGTACATTCTCATCAGTTCCAAACACAGCCGGATACACTGTGCTCTGTGCAAAATTAAGTGTAGTGCGACCAGTAAATGCACATCGGGTCCATGCTGGCATTTCGTCAATTGAAATGAGTTTGTCTTTAGGCTGAAGTTGGTACTGACGAGGTGCTGGGATGTGGATCTCCTCATAATGTTGGTGGGTAGTGCGAATTGTGCCTGCTGGAACTGATAGTGATTCGCTGCCTGAGGAACCACCCTCGCCTGAAGACAGATCGAGGTTTGCCATCAATGTCTCGAAATCAAGCACTTCAACATCTGCATCGGTTGTGTATTCATCTGTGCTGTCAATCTGCATTGGTTCATTGTGTCCATCAACCTCTGCTGTGGATACCGCTGTAATTGTAGTTGTAGCTGTAATTGTAGCTGTAGCTGAAGATGTGCCACCAACGACAACAGGCACCGCGTATTCATCATCAACATCATCGCCATCGGTATCGCTGTCTTCTGTGTCACTCTCGTCTGAGTCTGTCAATTGATTTGGATTGTCCACATCAGCCACTTCTTGGAGTTCATATTTCAATCTACTTTCGCCAGCACCAGTAACAATGCCATCATCTGTAACCAACACACTCTGTGCTTTAGCTGCAATCAAGTCATCATCATCATCATCACCACTGTCACCATAGTTATCATATTCACCGTCACCGTCATCCTCGTTATCATCTGCATCATTAAACTGAACTGCCATCAAAACACCTTCTTCGCCTTCTTTGCCATCTCCACCATCAACAGCTGTGCTAGTCTTTATCACCTCAACAGTGCTTGTCTCGGGGAGTGCAGTGGTAGCTTTTCGCCTAGATTCAGCTCGTGTTCGTGCTTTTGCCAATCGTTCTTTTGCCTCTGATTTGTCTGCTCTAGCGCGTGATCCCATGTCATTCATACTGACTTGTCCAAACAATGATGTGGGCTCGCCGGTAGCTGCTGTGTTGCTGTCACCGCGTGATGCATCATTGCGTGGATTGTTACTGCGTAAAACGAGATTGGCATTGGTTTCATATCGATAGTCTACACGTCGCTTTGGCAATATCGGTTCATTAAGATCGCCAGCTCGATCAAAGTCGTTTCTGTTTCTGTTACTGTCTCTTGTTGTCGATCGAGTTGACCGTGTCGTTCGAGAAGTGTTACCACTGCTACCGCTGTAGTTGTTATTGCTGCTGCTGCCTCGTTTGGTGTCGCTTGAGCGATCTGACTGCACCATGACGTTGTTTTTTTTTTATCGAGTGTTTTTTTTTTGTTCAATGTTTTGCGGTTCAAACCCATCAACCACGAAACATTCCAGCTTCTTTTGCATGTCATATCTGGATGTTCTAACAGTACTGGCGATTCTACAAGGTCCCTCGTGCCCGCGTGCATATCTCGACAAATGGACTGACCATCCATCCATCCATCCATCCATCCACCTCCATTAGAGTGTCGTTCATTATTCTACAGTCTGGTCCGTGTGCGGGACGTTCGTTCTTTTCGACGTCCACTGCTTTTTCTTGTTTCTTTTCTTGTTTCTTCTTTTCTGACTGCCTTTTTCCAGCCCAATTCTCGAATATCTCCTGACTACTTGGCTTCCTCTTCTTCTTTTTCTTCTTCTTCTTCCTCCTCATCACACCACGCTGACTTTTTGTTTCTCCTCTTGTTTATCGCAACCAGAAGATGAGGCTTCTCAGTTTCGGCACTGCTACCACAGCTGCTACGCTGCTGTTGGCTTCCTCAAGCACTCTTGCTGTCCCGTCCGTCAATGGTGGTGCTGTTCGAACACCATGGTCGTCATCTCGAGGTGGCAACAACAATAACAACAACAAGGGACTTGCTATGAGACTCTATGACTATGCCTCTCAAACCATCTTTGGCGCCATCTCTCCATCGGATGACAGCACGGACACCGTTCGAATTGCTGACGATGTCCCGCTCGGTTCCAGTCTGTTCGATTGTGGCACACCTGAGTGTTTGGGCAAAATCGACTACATCAAGATTGAGCCAGATCCTCCAAAGCGCTCTTCTGTACTTGAATTTGAGGGCTCTGGCACTCTCCATGAAACACTGGAGGAGGGAGCATATGTGGATGTGCTGGTAATGCTGGGCAAATGGAAGATTCATGAAGAGCGATATGATCTGTGCCAGCTGATGACCGAGAATGTTAACCTCACGTGTCCACTTGAAAAGGGCGAGACGCTGGTCAAAGGCAAAGCTGACATCCCGTGGTATGTGCCGTGGGGTACATATAACGTTAGTGCAAAGGCATACACGGCGAAGAATGAGACTTTGTTATGCTTGAAGGCCACTGCAAAGTTTTAACAACAAACTGTATTACTCCTTCCTGTCTTCCTGTCTTTATTTTGGTTTCTTCTTCCTCTTTCTTCTCCTTCTTCTTTATTGCACTGAATAAATAGAATCTTAACGATTAAAGTGCCTGCCCTTCTTCCTGTCCCTTTTGTAATCCCCAATGATGTTTATTTTAATTTTGATTCAATCTTTAATATAATCTAATTAGAATGAGTTTGGTTAGAGTTAGAGTTAGGTGGGTCTGTAGGGACAGCTTCTGTGTCAATAGAGTCCTCAACTGTTGCTTCAGCCTGTTCCGATGCTGATGCTGTTGCTGTAGGTGATGTTTTGTCAGATTTTTGTTTCTCAGCTTTTCTTCGCTCCAGCATCTTTAATGCGAGTGCTCTCCTCCGCTCAGCTTGATCCAGTGCTGTTTGCTGCGTAATCTTTGATGTAGCGACTGTGGTTGATGTGGTTGCAGTTTCACCTTGATCAGAGGAGTGGATAGTCACCATTGGAACAGCATCTTGCAATGTTGCACCATTCAAGTCAGCATGCATTCTTCTATCAAACTCCTCTGCAGCTGATGCCGCAATTGGCCTGACTGCTCCGATTCTTACCATTCCACTGTACATTGCATCGGTTGCTGGTTTGACAGCTGGTCTAACTGATTCCGGGAAGAATGATGCAAATGAAAACTCTTCGCTCAAATCACCCGATGTCATTGTTGTTGCTGGCCGTAGACCTCCAGTCATATCCGACGCTGCGAGTGGTGATGAAAACGAAGTAACTTCAATAACAATCTGCTGGAAGAATCTCAGGTACACCCAAGATATGACGAATCCTGCCAATCCATAGATGGTTACATGCCAGTACCCAAACAACAATGGTGGAAATGCCACAATTCCCAGTCCAATTACCGGCAAATGTTTCACTCGAATTCTCAATCCTCTCGCTGAGCCACTTCCGCTGCCAAAGAGAGCAAGCACATGCTCAGGAATTGCTTGCTTTAAAGCCACCAATGCACCCAATAACAACGGCATCGTTCCATGGATTCTCAATGTGTACAGCGTAGCAATGTTCCGATGAACTGCAAACGACATAATTGTACACACCAGCGCTACAAACTCTGCACCATACAGCGTAACAAACACAAAAATGGCAAACTGCTTGGATCCCCATCGTCGCTCCAAGAATCCACCGTACACCAAACTGCTAACAAATGACATTGCAAACGACAGCGGACCAGTCTCTGTCAATGGAGATGTGAAGAATGTCCACGGCCGGGCAATGAGTCCGCCAGTAGATAGAACAATCCATTGAACGCGAGTGTGCTCTTCGTCGGATGGTAAGATATACTCGTCACCTTTGCCATTACCGCCATTAACTGCCAACGTGCGAAGCTGCTGGGTTGTAGGAGACGCACCGTCAGGCGTTGATGCCCAGTAGTGTCGCAAGTAGATAGAGTCGAGAGCAATGGCTATAAGCGAGAAGAGGAAGATGAGCGCAGAAAGGACTTTGGTGGCGAGAGGTACATCCTTTATCCAGAGCCAGCGCTGTGGATCGGTACTGGGAGTGTAGCCATCTGCTTCGGTAATATCATCGTCGTGATCGCGTTGGCCAAGTCGACCGTAACCGTGGCTCATCTTGCGAGTCGTTCGTTGTTCGCGTTCGATCGATCGACGTGTTACAATTAAAAAAAAAAGAAAAAGAAAGGAAATGGATATGGAACACGGAAGTAAACAGTGGAGGCTTGCATGTCTGCCAACACTGTGGACTGTAATGTCATTAATTCTCTCACGACTATTCGGTATTCTATAATAATGATATAATAACTTTAAACAAGATATAATGTGATTCTACTAGGTCATTAGAAGGATATATTAAATGAGACAGATTAGAACTTGGAGGAAGCGAGACGACCACCAAGGATGTCGTCGCTGTAAATGCTGGCTCAATCGTTCAATGTCATTCAATATGAGCGGAATAGTTGCTCCAGCAGGGACACGGAGTGCACATCCAGGCACTCGACATTGGATACCCTTGTGGCTACCTGGTTTCAGTGGCCAGAAGCACCGCACATTCGAGCAGTCTGACGAATTCGCGGCGTTTGTCTACGACAAGAACATGATAATTAAACGCTGCGCTGGTCAAGCCGGCTGCAGCACACAACACACTTTGAAGACAGCCGAGGTTGACGGCACTGAATCATCGAAGCTGTTCTACTTTTAGATGCCATTTTCTCTTTTGAAGCAGCCTTAAACGCCAGAACGCGACCAATATACTCCAAGCCTCGCTTTTGTCTCCGCGACTCCACTCTGCTTCAACACCAACTCTGCAAGATCTTTATGATGACAACCGACGGCACCGCAATCTCGCCACTGTTCTGGCTGCCCGTCGAGCTGCTCGAGGAGATCTCGCAGTTCCTCACCCGTTCCGAGTCTGCTCTTGTCTTAGTTGTTGACAGGACTCTGCACAGTGTGTTTGCTCGTCGCATTTGGCGCAGCATTGGCCGCGAGTCTCACATTTGGAGCGCGCCATCCAGTGCGTGGACGCGGTATGGCCACCTGGTGCGCAGTCTCTACATTCCAGGCGATGTGGACGATGCCTCCAAGATTCCCAACCTTCCACATCTGCTTCGTCTTGAAGTGCACTTGACTGCCGCAACCAGTCGTGTCTTTGACTACGAGATGCCTCTACTCCAGAATCTCGTTATTGTGTCATCAGAAAGCTCATCATCAACTCAAGGAGCTGATATCAAAAGAGCTGCAGAGTGGATTTATGCGGTGCAAGCGAGCGAACGGCATGTTAAAGTTCAATGGCATCTCGAGCTGTCCAGTGAAAGCAACATCAATTGGATAAACGAACTTATCGACAAGATATCCAACACTGAGCACCATGCCTTTAATATTGATGTATCGGGTGATCAGATTCATGTTAATCAAATGGGCAAACTTGCATCTATGTTGACTGGATTATCTTTAATGTCATATCTGGTCAATGTCTCTGATAATAGTGCACCCAGTAATTTACTCACAGACAGCAAACTCGTGTTCGGCCGTTTACGAGAATTGTCCATTGACTTGTCAGTTATTGGTGAGCATGCTCTCAAAATTACGTCCGTTGTCGATGCACGCAATCGATTCCCGTGTTTGGAATGTTTAGCTGTCAGCTACAGTGAGGATATAAACTTGGATTCTGCCCGATTGTTGTTCTCACCAGGCTCATGGTCAACGATGACTACGATGCGACTGTTATATTGCAGTCAAGATGTTTGGGATGCTGGTGTTCAGAGCGTGCCGAACCTTCGAGAACTTCGTCTTATCTACTCGAGCCTGTTGCTCGATCCGCAAATTATGGCCACTCATATACCTTCTTTACAGCAGCTTGTGATTGATGAAGGCAGTGATGTCCGATTTAATACAGTTTCTTATATGGAGTCAGAGATTGCAAGTGAATTAGGACAGCTCGTCAACCTCCGAGACTTTACCTTTACAAGAGCAGAAGTTGAATATCTTGGACTGGATATTGATATGTATGAGTTTATTCTGATGCACGCTCCCAGGTTGGAAAGAGTCAATCTTTCTTGGTTTGGTCCGGGAGAATATTTTGTTGAAGGTTGTACAAATGATTCTGTGAGTCAGTTGACATTGGCATTGTATAATGAAAGTCTTAGTGATGATGAAATAGATGAAATTGTTGGTCTTTTTCCAAAACTTAATCGGCTTCAGGTGTGTGAAACCCCACCGTGTACAGGGCTATTGAATAGACTGCGTGAGCGGTACCCTGGCATCGAGGTCAATGAAGTCAATGTGCACAGAGATTCATATTGGACTTCGTCAGCAAACCTATTATTACATAACCTTGAAATTTAAATAAGTAAGCTCTTTGATAAAGTATAGTATTAAACTGCGAGCGATATCATCGTGTTTCAAGATAGGTTACAGTGAACAAACAAAAGCTATGAATGAAATGCATAGAATACAAACCGTACGAGTACTTATCGACTATCCAGCTCATGTTGGATATGTATCTCGCTTGTGGATGCAGTCATTTCTGCGAGGTGGAGAGTTGGCGTGTTTTGCCTCATTCTGCCACTTTCCAAGTCGAAACACAAAACAAACCACAGACCACGAAGATGGCGAAACAGGTGCCAGAGATGCACGCATATGTACGCACGGTTGTGCGCAGTAGCTACCGCTGGCCGTTGCGCGGCAGATTTCTCTCGGCAGACGAAGAGCAGATCGCGCTGTTCTGCGACGGTGCAGTTCGTGTCTATCGAGCTGTGTTGACTGCAGACACCGATTGTGCTCTCGAGCTGCTTCGCCAATGCCCACTGGACACTACATCACTGCTCGCAGCCACTGCAATCCACCGTGATTCGGTTTCAGTGAGCGAGCACGACTTGATAGCGGTTGCCACGGATTCTGGCGAGCTGGTCATCTACGAGTTTGATGCAGATGGTTCTCGCCTCAATGTGGCTGCTCGGTGTGTCATTTCCGAGCCTGGACTGTCACCCTACAGCCAGGGATTCCACATTGCTGCCGACTCTCATTCGCCGCTGATTGCAGTTGCTGCGCTGCGAGGCATGGTTGGAGTGTATCGGTTCGAGTCGAATGCCATCGTCCCTCTGTGCACTCTGAGTGTGTCTGGAGCGATTCTTGATATGGCTTTCTTTGAGCCAATCGAGTCGGATATCGGAAGGCAAGCGTACTTGGCAGTAGCGTGGTTCGACAAAACGACCGGGTGTGTGGCACTCTCAAAGTGCACGATTCAACTGACTTCCACCTCGACAGCGTCGGAAGCAGCAATGTCAACACCAGCATCAGAAGTGATAAGCCATCTCCGCGACATGACACTCCCACATGCGCTGTTGGCAAGTCTGCCACACAGTCCCGGCCGTGGTTTAGTTGTTGCATCTCGGAGTGTATTGCATCTGGTCGATTTCGGCTCGTCGTCGATCAAACTGGCTGGATCCCTGCAAACTGTGTCGGCTGTGTACGATGTCGAGCCGCTGTATACTGGTTTAACTGTCAGCTGTATCCAACACAGCGATGCACACAACAGAGCAGTGTATCGTGCGTTCATCAGCACAGACCGAGCGGAAATGCACACGTTTGAACTGACCTTGCCGCAGTCTGGTCTCATTGGCATGCATCCAGTCGATGTGGAGTGGTCAAAAGCGCTTGTCAAACTGCCACCGTGCCAGCCAAAGTCACTCATTGTGTTCAACTCTGGCTCGGCAACAGTGCAGTCTCTTCTTGCACTCTCAGACAGTGGAACAGTTCACTTTGCACAGTTTCAGTCGGCATCTGGCAGCTCTGCACTTGCGGCAGCACCTCGGATATGTGCCGTTGATGGCGATTTTGGACTGCCTGGTCCCATCTTGGATGCCATTGTGCAGAGTGGTGACTATTATCCATCTCGCCACAAGGACCACTTGCGACGACAGCAGCAGTTGGTGGTGGCGGCCGGCACTTCGAACGATCGCTCAGCTCTCTACAGTGTGCAGAATGGTCATTCAGTACACAGTGTGTTTGATCTACCGCAGGCATTTCCAGGTGCAACATTCGTGGCTGTCTTGGATGGTGACGGGTTCACTGGTCCAGCCGATGCTGCAGAGGATACATCTCAGTTATTTGACGAATCGAGTGACAAGCCGTCGATGCAAACACAGCTCGTAGTTGTGTCCACGATGCTGGATACCGCCATTCTTCGCATCGACTCCAGTTCATCCACAATCACGCAGCTCGAACAGCACTATACAATTCGAACGGATGTATCGACCATTGCCGCAGCTCGGCTCACATTAGATCAACAGACTCGCGCACTCGTGCAAGTCCATCCTCACGGAGTTCATGTCGGATTCTCTGGCAGTGTTCACAGTGTCGACTGGACGCTTGACAGCATGGATGACTCTGAGATGATTGTTCACGCAGGATTTGATCGCGATATCGCTGCGCTGGCTGTGTCCAAGACCACTGGCTGGTATCTCCAGGTGCTGCGCATCACACATCCAGCAGGCTTCGAACCTCTTGCTCAGATTCACTGTCTGGTTGGTGAGGAAATCACGGCAGTGTTAGTTCTGCCTTCTGATTCAAGCAGGGAATCCAGCTGTCGGATCTTGGTGTCATTCAACACCGGTTTCATCGCATTCTATACATTTGATACTGATCAGTCTCAGCTACAGTACGATGAACAGCGAATCCCCCTGCCTCCATTCAATTCAGCCAGCTCAACCGACAGCTGCATACAAGTTCCACACTCCATGTGTGTACTCGAAGCATCCATCCCAGTATTCACAGAGGCTGGTGCATCCTCACGTCGCATTCATCATCTCTGCATTGGCATGCGTAGCGGCATGTTTGCATCCGGCATCCTTGAGAAGCTGTTCAGCCAGCCCACTCCAGACTGGTCAACAACAGTGGAATTGGACACTATGCCCATCAAGTTGGCATCCTCATCAGCACCAGGCTCTACTGCAACAGCAATCGCAACAGCAATTGGCAGCGGTCTCACGTCTATTGCGGCTCATGGCGCACAGCTGTCATTCGGTCACATTATATCACCGTTTGACTGCCCTGTTGTTCATCATTCCATGTATCCAACAACAAAACCAATAACATCTCGAGCTGATTCATCACAATTGCTGCTTTCAATACTGGCAGATGGTTCGCTGAGATTGGATTCTATTTCGTCACAGCGGCATTTCACAGCACATGAACAACAGCCACAACAGCAGTTTGGCACCATCCGACGCGTGCTGCCCTCAGCTACCAATCCAAAGTACTTGTTCATTGCGCACGATCACGTCGTTGCATCAACCAAGGATGCTGCCCAGTCCTCAATCGACGTCATTTCTCACAGCGACAAATCCAGCCTGGCTGCATTCGAACTCCTCAAAGGTGAGTCCGTTCTGGCGATGGCAAGACATGTAGCTACTGAAACAGAGTATCTCTTAGTTGGAACACAGGCTGCGGAGAACACGGTTGCGTGGACTCGAGCAGATGGACCCGACCGGCAACAGCTGTTTGTCGGCGGTCGTCTCATTCTGCTGCGGTTTGATTCATCAGAATCGACGCCGTCATCAACCCAGCCGGTTAGTCTGACCAAGACAGACTTCATGCCCTCTTCATCCTCATTCACAGCTGCTCTGGTTGTCGGCGAGCGTTATATCGTGGCGGCATCCGGTTCACTGCTCATTGTATGCGAGCTGTCTCTGCCCAGTGAGACACTGACAGAACGAGCCCGCATCAGCCTGCGCTATCCCGCCGTGTCTCTACTGTTACTAGCCACCGACACTGATCGTCAGCAGTATGACATTGCTGTCTCGACTCTGCGCGAGGGCTGCCTGGTGTACCGGTTCGATCCAAGTGATTTCAGTCTGGCATTTGTGCAGTGCTCGCCAGCAGAGATGGCCACCAGCTGCGCCACCACATTCTCACTCCCGTCATTCAGTGCCATTGCAGTTGGTGACCGATTTGGAAGATGCTCGATCATGGATGTTGCAGTACACCAGTCAAGATTGAGGCGACTCACAATGCTCGAGGCGCTGCGCGTCCAACTCGACTCGCCAGTTCGTCGACTAACCTTCTACAATCCTGTCCGCAGTTTCGGTGGCTGCACACATGGGAATGGTGAGGGTATGTTGATGGCGGTTTCTTCGCTTGGATCCATGCATGCCACTGTGCCAATGGATAAGGCAACATTTGACGTGTTGAAAGCAGTTGAATCTGTCATCATCAAGCACATGGATCAAACAAGCCGACTCCACAGCCAGGAATCCAAATATATCGACGGCGAGGTGCTCAGCTTGTTCTTTGCAAAGCACAGTGCATCGGATTTGGCCGAGATCTTGAACACACTGAAGCCGACTGCTGATGAAGCTGTTACGACCGTATCTCTCGCTGAGAGTATTCTGATGCTCCATAAACAATCAGCACTTGTGCAGAATGTCCAATTCGAGATGGGTGAGAGTCAAGCCGCCAAGGCACAAGCAGCATCCTATTTGATTGAGGAGCTCCATTCGGCTCTCAATCGGCTTTGTCTTTAAACAGTTGATTTAAAAGGCATTTCAATAGCTAAGTCCATCCAAAGAG
>MU603122.1:0-19454 GCA_025201865.1 Ramicandelaber brevisporus
TTGTTCCCTTCCCTTGTTGTTTAATCAGAAGTATTAACATGTCTCTTAATAGATGTCTGGCAATTCCTCTTTTGGAAGTCGCAAAATTAAAGAATAAAATAAATTTGAAGAATAAAATAATGAACGCTTCATCGCAGCAACAACAGCAGCAACAACAGCAGCAACAAGTACTTGCTGATCTACAAGTTGATCCAGCTGTATATGGTCGAGCAGTGTCGGCAGCCGAGATCACGTACGGTGTCACGCTCAGCACAAACCCCACAGTTCGCCAGCAAGCTGAAGCCGAGATTATGCAGCTGCGCGATCAGCCTTTTGCCGCAAGACTCGGTGTGGCTCTGCTAAGACTCAACTCTAATTCCACAACTCATCTTCAGCATTTGGGCTTACATTTAGTGGAAGCTGTCATTACGCGACCGAATCGAGCACCATATGAAGCCGCAGCAACAGCCAAAGAATTGCAACCGATTCTCATTGCAGAGATTGGACGGTTACTGCATGGTGGAGGCGGTGATCTCTCGAGTCGAACATCAAATGCACCAGTATCAAGGGTTGTGGCGGATAAGGCTGCGAGAGTGATTGCACAATTGGCAATGCGTAGCTGGCCTGATTCATGGCCAGAATTTGACTACTCAATGCAGCAGTTGTTTATTGCTCGAGATCCAGCTGGCCAATTGATGAGTTTGATGGTGTTTAGGGAGCTTGCATCAGTATTTGATGACAGTTGCACGGATCCTATTGTGCTGTCAAAAAGACAGACTCTTCAAACCGCGCTGACATCGGTGATATTGAGCGAGCAAGATTTGATTAGAGAATATCCCGATCAATCATCAAACCTAGCCCCTCTGGACTCTGATGACTTGCTTGATGATATTGTGAGCAACAGCAGCAGCGCAAAGAGAGGAGTGATTAGAGGACAGCCAGGTAACGTTGGATGGTTGGCTAGATGGGCATATGCACTTCGTGAGGCTTATTCTGCAATCATTACATTCCACACAAACAAGCAGCAGCAGCAGCAGCAGCATGTATCCAGCACAATGTTTGCGCAAGCTTCCGATATCCTACGTACAGGAATGGAGGTGGTTAGATCGTACATGACATGGATTCCAATCAGAGTGGCCACAGCTAATGATGGCTTAGTCAGCTTTTTACTTGCATTCCTGGCCACAACATCAAACCCTTCCGCAGCACAGTCCGCCGGTCCAATTGAGGATGGTGAGGTTCCAAGCATAGGTGTCGCAGAAATGGCTTCATTGGAGTGTTTGCTAACGCTGGTGTCACGTAGCATTACAAATCCGGACCAAGTGATGAAGTTAATCGAAGTGCTTGTTGACTATGAAATGCCCATGGCTGTCTTAACAGATTCCTACAATTATCATTCTCAATTGGCCATTGCTCAGGATAATCAGGATGGAATCTCTCACTTGAGCAACTTTCTATCGACTCAGGCTACTACTCCTAATTCAAACGAATACGATGGAGATGATGGAGATGACGAAGGCGATTTGAACGAACACTGGATGGCCTGCCGCCAAATTATTGACATAATCACCACATTGATTACTAATTTAATCTGCGATGCCAGCAACATTCACATTTTACCAAAAAGATTCGACATATTACTTGGATGGTTATTTGAGCGGTCTCGTGATAATTGTGATCATCACATGTCAATGGCCATAGCTAACGCATGGTATTCTATTTTAAGTCATAAACTGGTGGCAAAGGTTGGATCAACGAGTCAGCTGTGGGAGCAATCTGACCAAGTACTGGCTGTTGTCGAGTCCTATTTTGCGCTGTGTACGAGGGCAATGCTATCAATTAGATCAGCAAGCAGCAGCTCGGGACTATCAATTGGAACAATGTCTCTAAAGGTTCAGCTATCAACAATTGCTCAGAAGATCATTGTCCAAGTAGTTAAGGAAACTGAAGGGAGAGAATTTGTGTCAAGAAGAGCGTTGGAATGGCTGGCTCAAACACACATGAGTGCATTGAACCATTTGGCTTCAGAGTTAAACCTATTTAATAGTAATAATCAACAGCAACAGCAGCAGCAGCAGCAATCGTCAGTATCTGGGAAACTGTCAGCTAATTTCAGTCATACTTGTGTTGCTGAGCAAATTATTTACTCAATCATGGCATCTGTCGCTACTGCCTACACCTCTACAAATAAATCCTCGCACATAAATACTGCAGGCGACAATGGAGATTCAGTTTGGGCAAATTCACTCTGGGAGTTTGTCCACAGCATTGTAACTGCACCTGATTTACCACTAATGCTGCCACCGACCCAAAAAGTTACAGCCACATTGGACCAAAAGACAGCGTGGAGCTCACTTGTATCAACTCGCCTCAACACACTCGCAGCCGTCTGCCCATTGATCACAGCTCGCCAGCCTCCATTGCTGGTATCTGTTTTGCAAAGACTGTTAGAAATGATGGGCAGCTTAGCTTCTCATCAGCTGGCAACAACTGGTGGATCATCAAACGGAATGGGTGTCGACAATGTTCCTCATGCAATTGCCACCGCACTCAGCTCAATCGCAACGAGCACTCCTCAAGCAGCCTCTGTTCTCGCAGCTGATTTTGGTCCCCTTCTCAACGCAGTTTTGCCTCTCATTTACACATTCGACACTCAGCCAGGCCAAAGCAAATCTGGCCTATTACCAGCTGGAGTGAGCACCTCTCTGCTGAGATTCTTGGTTCAAATTGTTACTCACGGCGAAGTTCCGAATGAGAATATCAGAATGCAAATGCTGGTTCAACTCATCACTCCTCCTTTGCAAGTTGTGGCATCAAGACTACAAATGGCTGGCTTGATTACATCGCTGGCACCGCCTCCGCCATCAACAGTGCTGCAGTGGGTTGTGCAAACTGTTCATGGAAATGAAGCCAAAGGACAAGGACCTGACAATCAGTTTAGTGCAGCGCTTGGTATGCTATGCACTTGTTTACCTCACGTTGAGAGAAGTTATGACTTGCTCGCTACAGCTGCAACTGCAACTACAACTGCAACTGCCACGTCGTCGACGGCGGCGGCATCGACAACAGACACATCATCTGCAGTGCACAGGCTGGCTGGGGCATGGTCCAGCGCAATTGCCACAGCAGCCTCTACCAACGACATGACTCGACCAATTCATCGATTGCTGCCTGCTCTGCTGACTGTTCTTGACGTTTGCCAGGCACTGCTCACTACAACTTTCACTCCGCTGGCCGGCCAGCAGCCTGTGACATCGGCTGTGCTATCAGACTTTGTGGTGTATACAGCCTGGCAATCTCAAGTTCGATTCTCGTTCAGTGGGAAATCCAAATCCGACTCAAAGAATAAGCTGGATAAGACGCAAGCTAGCAACATTGGCACCAACGCATCATCGGCAGCATCGTCAGCATCAAAGGAAGCTGTTGTGGTCACACTCGATACACTCAGCATGTCACAGAACATTTACTCTGCATTGAACCAGCTGCGCACATTCTGTCACTTGTTATGCCGCAGTGTGTCATGTATGCTGTTGGTTGATACCACATCCATCCACGATACAGTCTCTCAGTCTAGTTTAGAGAGTATACTCAACGGTTCTAGTATGACCGCCTTGTCCCTTGGTGTGTTTGGAAGCACCCTTGTCACTCCTAACCAGCATTCATCCGGTACAGCAAATACAACAACGACAACAACAGAGCGTTTCGGTGATGTTATGCGTGAAATGTTTATGCCAATGTGTCGCATGATTGTTCCATCCCTTGCCATTGCCGAGCTCAATGCTCACAAACAAGCCACAGCCACAGCCACAGCCACGTCTGGTCAGTCCCATATCCCTTCAGCCGCAGTTCCAGCTGGTGCATTTGACAAGTATGTGCATCGACATATTGAGTTGCTTGCATTGTCTTGGATTGGTGCATCAATACCAACGTCTGTCTTCCGCACAGCGTCAACAGCCACCGCTTCGGATAAAGTGGACTGGCAGCAGGCCGTTCGTGAACGCATCGCCCAAGACATGTCAAACGCGTGGCTGGACACTATGCGAACGACTTTGGACAACTCTGATGCCTATCTTGCGCATTTGGCAAACCAGCAAAACCCAACTCTATTGCGGCTGATTCTCTCCAGCCTGGCTATTGTGATTCAAGGTCGTGATATCAAGTGTTCGAGCGGTGCTGCCAAACTGATTCCACGCACCATCCTGCGCTACATTATATCGCACCAGCCATCTCACGTCCAGAACGTGATTCTTGCACCACTGTCCATCCCATCTCTTGCATTCATCTTCCCCGCCTCCGGCAATAACAGTGTTGCCAATGTTGCAACTCTGCGCTATGAGGAAGTTCCGCTGATGGCCGTAGCCGCTCGTTGCTATTATGACAGCTTCTTCAACAATGCTTGGACCATTTACTTCCAACTGATGACCTCGATTATGGCAGTAACTCTTGGCGCTGAAATTACGCGCCAAGTTTCAAACGGCACATTCACACGCGCAGTTTATCCAACGTTCTTTGCTGTTCTGGGCAAAGGAACCAAGACGGAAGAATCTTTGCATCAGATGCAGTACAATTTGGCGCAAAAGGTGAGGGAACAGGGCAAAGATATCCTGCCAAAGATTGCAACAGCCGCTGGTAAAAAGGCGTCGACTACTACTGGTGGTGGAGGTGGTGGTGGAAGTGAGGCGGCATTTGGAAATGTGCTAATGTCGCTGGCTTCAGGCAAGTACTTTAAGCAGATTGTGACCAACCAGCTGTTGCCAGGACGAACTCGCCAGCTTAATCAGCTTTATACACCCGGTTCCATCGTAATTAAGCTGTAATTTTAATGATTAACATGACTTGTTATTAAAGGATTTAGTTGAATAATTTTTGAATAGAATAGAATAGAATAGAATAGAATAGAATGGTTATTAAACAAAGTAAAATATAATCCAGGAAGTTAAAATGATAAAGAATGTGACAAGAAAGAAAGAGTAATTAGAGTGAGGAAGCAAAATGAAGTGGAGAGAGAGAGGTGATTAGTATGTGAGCAATGCAGACCGTTTCTTGCCCTTTGGAAACACTACAAATGTTGCTGCAAACAATCCAACTGTGATGCTCAGTGCAATAACGATCATGTTCAAACTAAACGTTGCACCGCCTGCTGAATCCTGTGATATTAATGCCAAGATTCCACGAACACCAATACTGCCCGGCACCAGTAGCAGTATCGCAGTCAAGATGGTTGCGTATCCCATATCGCCCGTGATCCGCATGTACAAGTTACCAGCGACACCCAATGCAAACGCAGAGATTGCTGGCGATACTTGTGCAAAATCCAGGTATTTGGACGTGAAATACGAAACCGAGAATCCAATGGCAGAAATGATCATGTTGGCGAGGAATTGAGACGGGCGAGCAAAGAGATGCATCGAGAACGAAATTGACAGCGGGGGCAAGAGCAAGAAATACCAGTAAGGACTGAGTGCACCAGGGCAGGACTGATGGATAGACTGGTTCTGGGTCTTGTCGCCGGCGGAAGCGAAGGCGTTGTAGATTGTGGTGCCCAGACTCAAGCCGAAGCCCATGATGAATGTTAGCAAAAGTGCCCAAAAGAGACGAACTGCACCAGAAACAACATTACGAGAGGCCAGCTCAATCACAGACGTGGTCAGAATCAAGCCAGGCAGCAAAATGACTGTGGCAGCAAGTGTAACCGGCCAGTAGCAAATGAACTCGCGCATGGACGTGGCAATCACTGCAATGACAACGGTGGCCGTGATTTCAAACATGTTGGCATACGCAGCAAACTTGTCGGCCATGACCTTCATCACGCCAACCAGTAGTCCCAGCACACCAGCCACGGCGGCATCGAGCCATCCGCCTCCAAACGCCAGCGGCGCCACAAAGAATGCCGATGCACCAAAGTTGAGAATCTCCACCCACCACGGATAAATTGGCGGCGCTTTGATGATAGCTTCGAGTTCCTGGATGGCTTCACCAACACTCACCTTGCCCTTGATGATGCGCCGCGCACACATGTTGGAGCGCTCCAGTCGGTCCATGTCGTAGCCTTGGCCAACCTTGACAATGTGAGTCTCGCTTGTGTGCGTGTCGGGATCGCCAAATGCAATGATCATCAAGTTGGGCAGCATGACAAACGCAGCCTCAACCTCAATGTGCTTGGCAACCAGGTCCATGCTCTGCTCGAGACGATGGGACGGAGCACCAAACTTCATGAATGCCTTGGCGAGCAGAATGAGGAAATCTTGCTTCTGCAGGATCTCGGCAATGTTGGCGGCAAACTGCCACTGTTGGTCGTCATCCGGTCCAAAATACTCAGGATAGCCCATGCCGTTGCCGCCAGGGGTTGTTCCGCCGAGACCACCGTCGCCGGCACTGGTTGTGCCACCGTAGTCGTCGGGAGTGTCCCAGCCAGTGATGTCGGGTGCGTAATACGGTGTGTTGGAGCGACTGCCATTGAGATAGCCTTCAAGGGCGAGCTGGGCTTGGAACAGCTGACTGTGGCGTTTGTGATGATGCAGCTGCTGTGCATGGAACTGATGTACCTGCTGTTGATACGAGGGTGTTTGAGACATTGGCACACCACCACCACCACCGCTTTGGCGATGTTGGCGACGACGGCGATGCAGATTCTCATCATCAGAGATGCTGGTTCGTCGATGACCTGGCTGCTGAGAATCGCTCGCTTCGGCGCTGCTACTTGGAGCGACTGCAGCGGCAGCAGGTGTAACACTGCCAGCACGCGGCACCAACAGCGCATTTGATGAACCACCACGAGCGAGCGACCCGGGCACAACCGTGTGGCCAGAGCCCTGACGCGACATGGTAAACATTGCAGCGGCAGCACCAACTAAACCAGAGGGAGGCGTAGGTGGAGAGCTTCTTGTAGGCGGAGGCAGTCCAGCAGATGATGGCAGGGCAGTGTACTCGTCGGTAGCACGGCGCATGATGCCTGTTGGCCAGCCAGATTGATGAGTGCGCAGCTTTGTTGGCTGAGATGCCGCCGCGTTGGGAGTGGTTGAGCCAGGCGGTGAGGACGAGACGCGTGTCTGTGGGAACGTTGCCAGCTCAGGTGGACTGTCATTGGCGTGTGCTCGTGGTCTAACGGGTCCATCAAGGCCATGAGGATGCAGCTGAAGATGAAGATGCTGTTGCTGCTGCTGTTGCTGCTCGATGAATGACATGCGCGCTGCCAGATTACTTGGCGTCATTGGTCCCAACCCATACGCACCGAGCATGGCACCAGGTGTCATCACGGGCCGAATCGACGGTGACCAGTTACCGCCATTGCCATTGCCATTGCCATTGCCGTTACCATGGCTTGTGGATGGCCGGGAGGGCCGCTTACTTTGCTCCTTCTCCATTCGACGCTGCTCCTGGTCTTGGATCTGCTGCTTGAGGTGTTTGATCTGCTTGATATACTCGAGCTCTTTACGCTGCTTTCGTCGCTGCAGCTCATGTTTGCGGTCCGCGAGAAGACGATGGTTCAAACGAAGCAGGTTACCCAGAATACCACGACCCGGAACGAGTGGCTGTTGGTGCTGCTGCTGTTGCTTTTGACGGCGTCTAACAGACCCACTGGAGCGGTGATGCTGGTCAGATTCATGCCCATCAGCATGGACAGCGTCATCCAAATGCGTATCATTGGCAACAGAGCTGCGACGTCCAGATGTGTTGGCAACCGGACTGATGAAATCAGCCACAGCAGCACTCGTCGGGCCAGCTGCGTCGCCAGCTGTAACCCGATTGCCCAAACCAGTGAATGCACTAATGAGACCGAGCGCCTGGTCTTTATGGTCGGCAGTGGCAGGCGGTGACAATCCTTCGTCAGTGTGAACCAGATGCGAACGCGTCCTTCTTAGTAAAACTGCGGCTGGATTGTCAGCTGCTCCTGGACCATCCAAATGCTCAACCACCGTGGGAATCTTCTCATTGTCGGCATCTGCGTGACTGCTGGTTGATTCAATTGCTGACTCTTGCTGATGGTGCTCAGTCTCAGTGTCGCCTCGCTTGCCAACAAGACCAAGTACGAGATTCTTGACACCCTTGCGCAGCGGTGCAAATGAGAACACGCTTTCACTACCGGTTGCTGACTCCTCGACATCGGCCGATTTGGCTGCTGGCTGCTGTTGTTGATGCTGCGGGGTGACAGTGCTAGACTGCTGAGTGGCTGATGCATTGGGTGAGCGCTGAGGGACTACCATTTTGCTGCCGCTACTGTTGTTGCTACCAGTAATGCTGGCTGGATGCGAGGATGGTTCTTCTTCTGAGCTGTCGTAAGGTGTAGTGAGTGTACCGCGTCGCTGGAATGGATCAAATCCAAATCCAAAGTCAGTGTGGTTGATTGTTCGAGGCTCTATTGGACTAACGTAGTTTCGCCAGCTCACATGATGACTGCCGCGACGCTTGGCCGATGGCGAAAGTCGAAGTGGTCCTGGCGCTCCGGCTGTTGCTGTTGCTGCTGCTGCTGCGGCCGCGGATGCTGCTACTGTGCGTCGGGTACTACCGTGGTGAGTGCGTCGAGTGCTGATGATTCTGCTGGCACTGTCTCGGCGCTGGAGAGGAGCAGGCGGAGAGTGAGCTGAGGTGGCAGAAGCTGGGACAGTAGTGTCTGAAGTGGTGGTGGTATCAATGGCGAGTTGGTGTGGAGGCGGGTTGGTTGCTAAAGAGTGCTGTCGACGCGTGCTGGCTGCAGCTGAAGTGGAATGCTCGTGGTGATGGTGGAGGGATGCGCGGTGCTGGTGAGTATCGGCTGAACTCGTGGTCGCAGTAGTCGTGGTGGTCGCGGTGGTCGTGGTTGTGGTCGTGGTGTCGTGATGAATAGGTGACTCCTCTTTTGCAGTTGCAGCATGCATGTTGTGATTCTGTTGGTCCAAACGGTCTTTGTCGTGGTGGATTCTTTCACTTCGATACTGGCCGTGTTGGGAACTCGTATTTGCTACTACCAATGCTGCACGAGGTCGCTGTTGCGCTGTAGTGGTTGTGCTAGCAATATCTGCCACAAATGACGATGCCGATTGATTTGCGTGGTTGGATGTTGCGCTGGTTGGGTGGGTGTGGGAAATTTTCGGTGGCAAATTAGCGGAACTGTGGCTGGCTGATCCAATCACTGCATCTGATGGTATGGCGAGATCGGATTTTACCACTGACGCCAAAGATGATGAGGCAGATCGAGATGAAGCACTGTGCAAACCAAGCTGGGTCGGGTCACTGCCAACTGCATCACCATCTTCAAAACTTGAAAATGCACCATCTTCGCCATCGCCACTCTCAATCATCGTAATCGACGCATCGCCTAACCCTGGCGGAATTGACGCGCCTTGACCACGCTGGTGTCCACTGTAGCCATCGCCATCGTCATCTCCGTCTCCACTACTGCTGTGTTCGCTACCAGCATCGCTCTCCGTCTCACTGTCACTACCACTCATGTCTTCATTTCGGCCAGCAGCATCACGTAATGCAGACTTGCTCTTGTGATGGTGATGCTGTCTGTGAAGAGTCGATTTCAATAGGTTGCGCTGCAACTGACGCTTCACATCCTCTGCTGTAAAATACGACGATGGCTGCTGCTGGTATTGCTGCTGGTACTCCTGCTGCTGCTGCTGCTGCTCTTGCTCATGCTGCTGCATTTGTGAGCTAGAATGGTATTCGGTAGCAAGTTCGGGTGGAGGCGATGCAAGACGACTCGGAGGACCACTGCGCGAAGTTGATTTTCTTCCTGGCGACAATAACAACTGCGCTTGAATGAGCGGCGAGATACGACCAACTGGCGTGCTATGGCCACTACTTCCAACGCTCTGTGTGGCAGCAGACACGGCCAAAGGATCACTTCCGCTCTGGCCAGGTGGTGCGACGATTTCTTGCTGTAAACGAGATTGCGACCGCGAATGTGGATGGGACTGCAGCGCGGCTGACGAATGGCGAGGTGAGACCTGACCAGGTGAGTTTGAAGTCGAATGGATTGTACGTTCAACAGCAGCAGCAATCGCAGCAAGCGGTAAGCGGCCTGTCAGCGGAGATGCAAATGCCAGCAAACTAGGTGAGCCTAGCGGCAATCCTGGCGTGTTTGGGTTGCTACTGTTGCCGCTGATGGAAGCCGGAGCCGGAGGCAAAGGAAGGCGCAGGTCTTTGCGACGCTGTTGTTGCTGCTCGCGTGGAACTGACACGGTACGAGCTGCCGTTGTAGAAGAAGAAGAGGTTGCAGATTGTGATTGGCTGATAGCGGCAAGAGCGGCAGCCGAGCGGGATGTATGCAGCGATGGTCTCTGCTGAAGCTGCTGATGTACAGATGATGTCAAGTGGTGCTGTGATATCGGTGGAGAGGATGCTTGACGTAGCACAGGCGGAGGATGTACAACGTCACTGGCTGATGCCTCTTCCTCGGGAGATGAACTCAATGGAGACTGTCTATAGGAGTGATGCTGGTGGTAATGCTGGTGTTGATGCTGATGCTGAGGACGCTGCGTTGTATCGTCTAGAACCGTTGTACGGGCTCGACCTCTCTGTTGGAAAGCAGCCGTGGCTGTTGCTGGAGGAGATGCAGACGCCAAAGGGGAGACACTGACTGCGGCTGCTGCAGCTGATGTTGTTGGACGAGGGAGGCTGGTAGAAGATGATGATGGTGCCAGCATTGGGTCAGGGGTGGTACCAGTGTCACTGTGGCTACCATTGCTCTGGCTGGTGGCACCAGTGCTGTACGCTGCAGTCATCTCGGAAAGTTTGACCAGTCTCGTTCACTGTGAAGGCAGAGGAGGGTACCAGTGTCACTGTGGCTACCATTGCTCTGGCTGGTGGCACCAGTGCTGTACGCTGCAGTCATCTCGGAAAGTTTGACCAGTCTCGTTCACTGTGAAGGCAGAGGAGGAGGCGAATCTCAAACTCGTTCGTTTCAATTCAGTTCAACTCAACTCGGCTCAAAAAAAAGAAAGAAAGTCAAGAAAAGGCAGACGTTGGTAGAAGCAGAAGGTCGGACGTTGGCAGAAGAGTATGCTCGCTCGCTCATTATACCGCTCAAGTAAGGAAGAAGAACACGCGGTGTGCAAGAGGAAAAAAATAAACCTGCCAATATCGGCCGAATAAAATGGCGACGTCAGCATGAGCTGCAACATACTCCACGCACACATAGTCTCTCTCGTATTTCACTACTTCGATATGTGAAGATACCGTTTCGATATTGGCTGGTCTCCGCCCCAAGCCGGCTTCTTTCCTGTAAAAAAAAAAAAACCAACAGCAAAAACAGCAACAAAAAGAGACAGATCAGCTATTTCCAGCAAAGGCGATGACACGCGTGCCGAGAATACCGCTACCGCCCAACAGTGCTGGCGGTGGTAGTGGTGGCGGCGGCCCCAAAGTCAACAAGGTTGGCTTCTTTGCGGCATGGACGGCTGCGGCCATAATGGTTGCATACCATATGAGCTCGTCTCGCAGACAGTCACTATCTGAACGAGAGCGGCAACTTCTTGAACAGCAGCAGCAGCAGACAAACTCAGTGTTGCAGCAGTATCGATACAACAGGTTCAAAGTCCAGGATGTTGTGCAGGAGAGTCGTGATATTAGGCGAATTACTGTGAGAGCAGGTGCGCTGAAAGCGAATGGAGGATGCGCATGGCCGTTGATATCGCATGTGATGGTTAAAGACGCTAGCATGCAGGTTGAGCGACCATTTACACCAATCTCCGTCAAAGATGTCACTTCTGAACCCGTAAACGATGAGATGAGAGAAGATGAAGCAGCAACGGCAGCAACAACCGCAACAACAGCAGCCTCAATAGTTCCAAAGAATAAGCGATCACCTGAATATGTGCTGGAGAAGATTGAGGAAGGAAACCGCCGTGTTGAATGCGAGATTGAACTACTCATCAAACGATACCGCGCATCGACCGTAGCTCGCTATACTCATACATTGCGGCCTGGCGATGATATTGAGTTACGCGGTCCAGTGTTGACAATTCGCGATCCATCTGAACCTGGTGATGATAATAGCGCGAAGCCACCACGCCGGTCGATTGGCATGGTTGCTGGTGGAACTGGCATCACTCCAATGTACAGGCTCATCAAGCACCATCTTGAAGAGCGCGATGACATCAACAGGAACGATGTGAGATTCTCGCTCATTTACGCAGCGCGAACTCCAGAGGACTTGGTGCTCTACGACGAGCTGGTTGACCTCGCTCGCAAACACCCGCAAAGACTCAACGTCACCTCGGTGGTTGAGCAGCAAGGCAGTGATGCAAGCACCATGACGGAATCGTACATTGGCAGAGTGGACAGCACAATGATCAGCAAACACTTGCCAGCACCAAGCAGAGACACTGCCATCTTGGTTAGCGGCCCAGACGGAATGATTAATGCGGTTGCTGGTCCACTCGGCAGAAATCTCAGCCAAGGACCTGTTGGCGGCATTCTTGCACAGCTCGGATACACCAGTGAGATGGTCACTAAACTTATCTAGAGTAATGAAGTTTAAACAAAACAGCATCTAATAGCTTCTTTGTGGTTCACTACTCCTACTATTCCTCCTCCGAAAAAAATACAAACAACGAATAATAAAATAAACAAACAAACTTTTGTCACAGAGTGATGATCGACGAGAACATGAACAGCACTCAAAGCACACCGCGTACACGCTCAAAGAAGCAGCAACAACAGCAGCAGGCTTTAGCTGAGCCACTGAGCGACCTAGATGATCAGCAACCACAGCCACTTGTGCGTGCCAATACTCGTCTGATTACGCAGTTGAGTAACGCTGTCATGGCTGGCGCGTCTGCACCTGGAACACCATCTCGCTTACGCACCAGTACAACTGCCAGATTAGTAAATAATCGGAAGCTTGCGTCAAATAATCAACAGGAAGGAGAGCCTGCCGAGGAGCTGGAGTTGGTGACATTGAATCGACGCGTGGCAAAAGCTGCTGCGTCTGTGCAAGCTACTCCAACTACGACAAAGAGAGTGGCATCGAAGAAGGCTCGACGCGATTCTGATGACGACGATGATAGCGACAATAACGAAAATGAAGCTGAGCAGCCAATGTCGCCAACTAAATCTGTTAGACGCAGTGGACGGAAGCTTCAGCAAGTGAGCCGCAGTAGTGCTGGCCAGTTTGAAATTGAAGAAGATGAAGAATCTGGCCATAACTTGAAGGATGATGAGGAAGGTGGAGGATTATTGCAAACAACTCGCTCATTTGCTGACATTCACAAACAACAAACTGCAGTTCGTGGTTCAAAGGGTATTCAACGCATCATTGAAGCCGGATCGGCGGCTGGCAAAGCAACTGGATTGGTTCGATTATTGGCGCATGATAATGATAGCAAAGAAGGAAGACAACCAACACCTTCGAAGACAAAGGCTGGAAGTAAAAGCGTGAGTAATCGCGGTAAAGCTGCGGCCAGCAGAGTACGCAAAGTGGCATTTGCTCGTGCTGAAGACGATGCCGATGCGACATCAAGCGACGATGACGATAGCGAGGACGATGATGCTGACGATGTTGATGACGATGATGACAATTCTGATATGGAGGAAGCTACTGGATCCACTTCAAATGGCATGTTTTCGATCCAAAATGGCAACTCCAACAGTGTTAATGACGATGATGATGGGCGTGCAGCTGACCGCTACTTCCAAGACAATCACACTCGCCGTGGCAAGAAAGGAGGAGGCGGAGTGCTGTCTCGGACATCAAATGCCACGTTGGCCAATATTGCACGCATTTCTCATAAAGACTACCAGTCGTTACTTGCAGCAGCCCCTCAGAAGCATACTGCGGAATTAGCGCAGCTGAGACAAATGCACGAGTTTTATTTCCCACAGTGGCTATTCGAGCTGACATCTGGATTTAATTTGCTCTATCATGGATTCGGCAGTAAAAGACGCTTGTTGACCAAATTTGCTGTTCACTATTTGGCGAATGCTCGTGGATGGCCAGTAGTGGTTGTAAATGGATATGCTCCAGGTGCTTCTCTGAAAGACGTGTTACTGAGAATAGTCAATGGTGTAATCAGACCAATGACCGATGCTCTCCGCAATGATATGACTGATGACAGCTATGGTGATGGCGATGGTGATGGGCTGAGTTCAGTCAGGATTCCATCATCCGGTTCTCCAGTTCAGCTGCTGCGCTTTGTTATGTCATTTTTGGATAGATCTGACTGTCCATTTGACCGTCTCTGCATTCTTCTGCACAATATCGACGGTCCATCTCTGCGAGCTTCACGTACTCAACAAGGCTTTGCCACATTATGCAGCCATCCTCGTGTTTCGTTAATTGCATCGGTTGATCATTTGCATGCAGGATTAATGTGGGACACTGCGCTGGCTGCAAAGTTTAGATTTGTATGGCACGATGTAACCACTTTTGAGAGCTATGATGCAGAAGTTGCATGTGAACAAGCTCCTCTGCTCTTGGTCGGCAGTGGTGATAAGAGTGGCGATGGCTATTTGAGTGTGCGCGGCGTGGAGTTTGTATTGGCAAGCTTAACTGCAAATGCGAAGCGAATCTTCAGGATTTTGGCTGAAGCTCAAATTGAACAGCAGCAACAGCAACAGCAACATAGCTCAGCTGCGGCAAGCAATGCTGCAAAGACGACACAGGCCAAGACGAATGCTAAAACAACATCAGCAGCAGAAACGGAGGGCGATGAGTTTAGTTCCAGCGGAATGTCATACAGTGTTCTATTTAACAGCAGTCGCGATGCATTCCTGGTTGGCAATGAGGTCTCATTCCGTGCACAGCTCACAGAGTTTCGCACTCACGGTATCATTCGCAGCCACACGGATCAATTTGGCACTGAGATGCTGCACATTCCTCTCGCATCCGATTCACTCGCTGAGATCCTCACTGGCATGGAAGAATAAATAGTCAGTTTCTAAGCAATTACTTTATTTAAACGGTACATTAACTATTTTTCAAGTAATCTGGCCAATCTAGGGAATAACTTAAGAGCATTCTTGGTGGTAATCTCAGCAACCTCGTCTTCTGTCATCCCCTTTATCTGTGCCACTTCACGACATGCAATGGCCACATTTGCAGGCTCGTTGTTTTCACCCTTGGCTGGACCCAATGCCGGAGCATCTGACTCCAGCACAAGCTGTTCAATCGGCACCAACTCAACTAGTTTTCTTACTTGATCTCTAAATGTTACATGCGGTGCTACGCTGAACATGAACCCTTTGCTAACCGCGTCTTTTATAACCGCAGGGCGACCATCGAATGCATGGAGCAGAACCGAAGAGGGCGAGATTGGAGGAGAATGTGCTAGAATTTCCGTGATTGCGTGATGGCCAGCTTGACGAGAATGGACATTGATGGGCAGGCCAAGCGAGGACGCTAGTGAGAGTTGGGAGCGAAACACTTGCCGCTGCGACTCTTTAGCTTCATCGGCTTGAGATGTGGCAGCACCTGGAAGCTTAAGAGTATGCGGGCTGAAGTCAAGTCCAATCTCGCCGATGGCTGCAATCGACTCGGCATTGTCACGAATCCATGGTGTAACGGCGTCTACCTGATCCATGGTGGCAGAGTAATATTGTCGTGGTCCACCAGCATCGCTCTTATGCTCTGATTCTTGCATTGGATGAATGCCTGCGCACTGAACAACCATACTGGAATAGAGTGTGTTTGTTTGACTCAGGCTGGCAATAGTTGACACGTCCTCTGGGCTTTCACTGACTGCCATTACAGCTACTACACCGGCGTCTCTCGCGCGCTCTAGAACTGCATCGATTGTATCTTCAAAGTAACGCGGTACAAGATGAGCATGGCAGTCCACCAACCGTCGCTGCCGTTGTTGTTGCTGTTGTTGCTGTGCCATTTTTATTGTTGTTGCTGTTGTTGCTTTTGTTGCTGTCGCTTCTTGTGTTTGCGGCTCGATTGAGATTTCCGCTGTAAAAAAAAACAACAACCAAGATCAAAATCCATTTTTCTTATCCCTTATTCCTTTGACATGTCGCAGTCGGTTGGTAACACTGCTCTTGCGTACGCTCGCCTCTGGCACGTAGTCGACGCCCGCAATCTCATTCTCGGTCGAGTCTCCACCCAGATTACCCAAACTCTGCTCGGAAAGCACAAGCCCATCTACGACCAAGGCGTAGACTGTGGAGATCACGTCGTTGTTATCAATGCTCGTCACATTGCCGTTTCGGGCCGCAAGCAGCAGCAAAAGCGCTACATTTATCACACGGGACATCCAGGCGGACTGAAAGTCATTCCATACGAGAGAATGCTGGAGCGGAAGCCGACTGAAATCATTAGAAAGGCTGTGGGTGGAATGTTGCCAAAGAATAGATTGAGAAAGGTTAGAATGGCCAGATTGCACATTTTCCCAGACGAGGAACATCCATACATCAAGAACTTGGTCAAGCGGTACGACGAGAAGGTACCATTGAAGCCTGTTGAGATTCAAGATTAAAAAAAACAGCAACTCCTCATTTGAGGACCTTTTCAAATGAATAATATAGTATAGAGTTTGCTTTAAAGACAGGAAGAGAGTACTTAGGAGATGAGAGTAAAAAACAGTTATCATCTAAGTAATGATGATGATCCAGAAAATTGCAAAATAAAAGAGATAAATTGGATACAGAACCAAGGCTCGTCTGCTGGGCAGATTGACTCCGGCCAAGAACCTCAGCGCTGCAATAGTCGACCAAACCAATCCCACAAGAGCTGCTGGCAGTCTCACAAAGAACAGTGGCACAAACAGCGACACAGTAGCCGCCACAAACAATGGGAAGACGCAATAGCCAAGAACACAGATGCTTTGGAAGAATGAAATGTTGCATCCAAGCAGCTTTGAGTTCAATGTCACCACTGCACTTCCGCACCATACAATCACAAAAATGCCAGTAAACACGCCAGCCGCATGCTCAGAGCTAGTGGCACGAACTGACATGATGGCTGCCAAGCCCAGACACAGAAGCAATGGACCCCAGAGATCCCACTCACGGAGAGCGTTTTGAGGCTGGCCGCCTGGCGCAATGACAAGTCGGATTTTGTGCCAGACCTGGAGCAGATCGCGTTTGATGGTCGTTAGAACGGGCTCGTCAAGAGTGTTTTGGACATAGCCGAGCGAAGCTGACGCGGAGTAGTAGTTGGCCGATGAAGACTGTTGTTGTTGAGAAGAACCCGCTGCTGCTGCTGCTGCGGCCGCGGCGGTGGTGGTTGCTGCGCCAATGTGGCCCGACACGGGGTGCGTTGCGTAGGCAGACGACGCCGTGCCAGATAGATCAAAGTCGTCGTCAGTGATGATGAAGCGATCGCTGTTCATTTGTATGAAATAGATTGTGTGTGCGTGTGTGCTCAACAAGCCAAGACCAAATATACACCAAGAGAGACAGAGAGAGGAAGTGCAAAGGAAAGCCAAAGGCACACAACTCACACAGGAAGGAACAGCATGCACTCAACATTGGAAACAACGGCATTGGAACAACGACACTGAAACAACGACATGTGCCAAGTCAAGTCAACGTAGTTGTAAAGCGGAATGGTATTCAAATGCTAGTACTTCCACGAGGAGCCTTTCCTCTTGTTCTCATGGTCGTCGTCATCGTCGCCAAGTTCTTCCTTGTTCACACCAGCTCGAAAAAAAATTTTTTTGGCGCGCCATCAAGGAGCAGGAGAGATTGGTGACACTCCTCGAATTGAACAGTGGGAGAAAGAGCAGAGTGTGTGTAGACAATAGAACTGTCTGCAGAGCGAGAGTAGCTGGCCAGCCGGCGGTGGTGGTTGCTGTGGTTGCTGTGGTAGTCTGCCTTCTCGCTTCGTCTGCTATTGTTTTTGCTCTCTACCATATTGTATCCGTTTTTCCATACCTATTCTCTGAATACCACTACTATCCATCCACCTTGCTTTTTTCATCTTCTTCAATCACATCACATCACATCAGTATTGCTAACTACTACCACCAAGGCAGCTAATCTCTTCTGCGACAACCGTCACGCTTCTGAGCAAACAAACACCTCTTTCTCCTCCACCACTACTTGATATCATCACTTTCTCGCTCTCTCTCTCTCTCTCTCTCTCTCTCTCTCTCTACATCGCTCTCTCTCCATATCAATCTGTTTCTCGTTTTCGTGTACTAGCAATGGGTATGGCAACTGTTTCTGACGATACGCCGCTCTTCCCGGCTGCTCTCTCTCCACCATCCGTTGCCGATATTGCCGATGCCATTGCCAGCTCTTCCATTGCTCACAGCACCAATGGCAGCCACAGCCAACAGCAGCAGCAGTCGTCTAGTGTGCACAAGAAGAACCTGAATGGCTTCGTTGGCTTTTGCAACCTCCCAAACCAGGTCCATCGTCGCTCCATCAAGAAGGGTTTCCATTTCACGCTGATGGTGGTTGGCGAGTCTGGATTGGGCAAATCCACGCTGGTCAACACTCTGTTCAACTCAAAGCTGTGCTCAGACAACGAAGCCGTGTCTCCATCGGTCGAGATCCCCAAGACTGTCGATATTCAGTCCATTTCTGCTGAGATTGATGAAGGTCCCGTCAAGCTGCGTTTGACCGTTGTTGACACTCCAGGATTTGGCGACTTCATCAACAACGACGACTCGTGGAAGCCGATTCTCGAGAACATTGAGGCTCGTTTTGATGCATACTTGGCCCACGAGAACCGCGTCAACCGCAGCAAGATTATCGACAACCGCGTCCACGCCTGCCTTTATTTCATCAAGCCCACCGGTCACGCTCTTCGTGCTGTTGACATTGAGTTCATGAAGCGCCTGCATACCAAGGTCAACTTGATCCCAATCATTGCCAAGGCGGACACTCTGACCGAGAAGGAGATTGATGGATTCAAGGAGCGCATTCTGGCCGACATACAGCACAATAACATCCAAATCTTCCGTCCAATGTCCGATGAGTATGACGATGCCGAGACTGTTGCTGACAACCGCGAAATCTTGGAGAAGCTGCCATTTGCAATCGTGGGCAGCAACACGCTGGTTGAGTCTGCAACTCGTGGTCAGGTGCGCGGCCGCCAGTATCCGTGGGGTGTGATTGAGGTTGAGAACGAGGACCACTGCGACTTTGTCAAGCTGCGCCAAATGCTCATTCGTACGCACATGGAGGAGCTCAAGGAGTACACTGATAGAGTCCTGTATGAGCACCATCGCACTGCCAAACTGCTGTCGATGGGCCATACTCAGGACAACTCTGTGTTCCGCGAGTATAATCCAGCGCAGCAGGCTGAGGAGGAAAAGAAGGAGCACGAAAAGAAGATGGCGGTTCTGGAGAAGGAAATGAGCACGGTGTTTGCGCAAAAGGTACAGGAAAAGGAAGCCAAGCTCAAGCAGAGCGAGGAGGAGCTGCATGCTCGCCACCGCGAGATGAAGGCACAGCTCGAGCGTCAGCGGTTGGAGTTGGAGGAGAAGAAGCGCAGACTCGATGCCCAGATGCGTCCGATTACTCCGTCGACAAAGCCCGTCTCCGTCAAGAAGAGTCTCTTTAAATAATCAAACTAATATCATGTCGTTCTGTCTCAC
>MU603123.1:7559-19432 GCA_025201865.1 Ramicandelaber brevisporus
AGCCCAATCTTGCTGATGTCGATGCCGTCAATCTCGATGCTGCCGGACTCGGCCTCGAGCATGCGCAGCAGCAGCAAGCCAAGCGAGCTCTTGCCCGCGCCAGTGCGGCCGACAATGCCGATGCGCTCGCCAGGTCTGGTGCTGAACGAGATGCCCTTGATCACCTGCGGCGCTTCTGGAGCATAGCGAGCGTGCAAGCCACGGACGACAACCTCGCCTTGGTGTGGCCACGATGCTGGCGGGCGGCAGTTCGGGATGATGCCTGGCGCCTCCTGCTCGACCTTCATGTACTGCTCGATGCGCTCCATGCTGTTCATGCCCATTTCTAGTTCGCTGTACATACGTGCAACCCGAAGCGCCGTGTGCGAGAAGGACAGCGCATAGCTGAGAGTGAAACCAGCGGATGCGGCAGTATAATCTTCCGCATTGTACAGAATCAACAGCGCAGACACCAGCGACACAGATGCACCAAGCACATCCATCAAGAAGCACAGCCAGCGATTCGCAGCCCATGTCATGTAGAATGCGCGGTTGAAGCCGTCGACATACTTGTCACCTTCAGCACGGAAGCGGGACACGACGCCATATGCACGAATGGTGGTGACGCCAGATGCCAGCTCACCGTACAGCGACAGCAGTGGAGCATTCAAGACCAACTCGATGCGCTTGATCTCGCGGGATGCATTCAGGTAGTACACCATGATGACATAACCGCTGAGCGAGATCAAAATGCCTGGCAGAATGAATGATGGAACTGTAGTGGAAATGACAACGCAGATCAGGATTGCATTGATAACACTGCTGAGGAAGTAAAATATCCGCGCCATTACATCCTGATCAAGCGCCTTCATGTCGGAGGAGAAGCGCGAGATGATGCGACCCAATGGAGTGCGATCGAAGAAACGCGGAGTGGCATTGACCAGGCGACGAAGAAGAGCAGCGTGGACAGTGCGGCCCAGCTTGATGGATGACCACAGCACGAAGAACTGCATGATGACAGACACGGCAATTTTCAGTAGACCGAAGAACATGAACCAGCTGAGATAGTAATACAACGAGTGAGCTGGAATGGTGGGTTCAGAGTCAGACATCGCAGTAAAAGACACAACTGCACCATCAGAGTTAATTGACGTAATGGTGGAAGTGTCGTAGCTGGATGACCAGATGCGGAGCCACCAGTCCTGCAAAACAGTGCTCATGCGGAAGCCAACGCAGACAAACACGAGAAGTGCCCAGAACATGCTGCCACCACTGGCATCGCCAAACGCCTTGTACACAGCCCAGCCAACAGAACCGATCTCACGCTCTTCCTCTTCGACGAGCTTGCCCTGCTCAACATTGGTGGCAGTGGCAACAGAGTGGTCGTTGTGAGAGGTGCTGGACTTCTCAACGAGCTCGCGAGCCTCACGCAGGTCAGCCTCGGTGACATCCTTGACATATCCGCGAGCAACAACATCGGCCGGCTTGCCTTGAGCAACAACTGTGCCTTCGTGGATGACAGCAACGTGTGCAGCAGCACCGAGAACGAGCGAGACGTGGTGCGTGACCAGCACAACCGTGCGGTCCTTCATCAGCGGACCAAGAATACACTCCTTGAAGATGTGCTTGGCTGTGTCAGAGTCGACGGCAGACAGGCAGTCGTCGAGCAGCACCGTCGATGTGCGGCTGTACACGGCGCGAGCCAGAGCCAGGCGCTGCTTCTGGCCGCCAGACAGCGTGACTCCCTTCTCGCCGACTTCGGTCTCCGAGCCAGCTGGCAGCACGCGCAGATCAGGATTCAGGGCACAGGCATGCAGCACAGCGCGGTAGCGCTCCTCATCGTACGGCTCGCCGAACACAATGTTGTTGCGGATGGTGGCATTGCGCAGCCAGGCAGTCTGGGCAACGTAGCTGACGTCCTTGATGGTGTTGCCGTCAGTGGTTGGCAGAACGATGTCACCTTCGATGCGAGTCATCTCGCCGAGCAGCGCGAGCAGCAGCGAGGTCTTGCCCTGGCCAGTGTTTCCGGCGATGACAGACAGCTTGCCGGTCGGGAAGCGCACATTGAGATTGCTAAGCTTGAACGGAGCCTTCTGAGACACATCGGTCATGGACGAGGCAGACGACGAGATGTCGGAGCGGGACTGTGGACGAGTTGGAATCAGGGCATCGGTTTCCGTCGCATCAGCATCAGTCTCAGATTCAGACTCGGACTCATCGACAACACGGCCCCACTGGAACGATGCATTGACAAAGCCAAGGTTGCTTGGCTCAGCAGAGATCTGGCTGGCATCCTCAGCGGCTTGAATACGCTTCAGCAGCTCCTCGACTTCCTCCGCCTTCATGAAATCGTCAATGCGGTTGAGTGATGTCTTGCCGCTAATGACCAAACTGATCAAACGAGGATATCCACTAACTGCCCCTTGAACAGCTTTCAAGATGGAGAGAGAAGTGAAGGCAACGGCAGGAGTGAGAGCGTGACCGAACACAACTGTATATGTAAAGAACGTGACCAGGATTGTGATGACTGGCTGCACATTCATCAACACGGAGCTTGACATCTCGTAGAAGATCATGCGGTAGTAAACATTGATCTGTTCTTCGCGCAGTGCATCAATCTTCTTGATGAAGCGGTCGCTCCATGCAAACATCTTGGCAATGCGAATCGACTGGAACAGCTCGTTGATGGCATTCACGCGCTTGTCGTTCTGCACCTGGATCAAGTCATAGAATGCAAACAGCTTCTTGATGACATACGATCCAGGAACCAACGCGATGCAGCCGACCGCAAGACCAATGAACACAGACACACCAAGCAAGCTGTACAGCAGGTAGAAGCCGACAACTATCTGTATTGGCAAGCCATATAACAAAGCGATGTGACCACATATATTAGTGATATTCTGGATATCGGTGGTGAGCAAGTTGAGGACCTTACCAGCAATGGCCGTTTTGAGACACATTTCGGCCTCTTCTTCTTCAGGCGACTGTTCTTTGGCGTCTTTGTTGTCATCAGTCTGAGCGTTACTGTCATCGGCTGGTGCATCGTCGACTGGCACTTGATATGGAAGCTTCAGAGTCTTCTCGACAACCATCTGAGAGATAATGCCCTTGAGACGGAAGCTGAAGCGACGTCCAATCCACGTCTGCCTTTGATTACTAAATGACGAGAGCATTGGACCAACAAAGATGCCAATTGCCCACAAGTACGCCACAATCTTGTTGCCGGTTCTGCCATTCTGGAAGTACTGCACAATCATATTGAGACACAGCGGACCAGCAAAGATGAAGGCATTGTGCAGGACAACATACATAAACTGACACAAGACGAGCTCGCGATAGTGCCAGAAGAGATTCTTGAGAAGAGAGCGATCCTCACGCTCCTCAGCCTTGAATCGGTCGTACGCAATCTTGGCCTGGTCGCCGGTTGGCAGAATATCCAAGTCTTCTGGATCGAGGCGCTTCTTGTTGCCCAGTCGGATGGTTGGAGTGACCCAGTTGAATGTGGCGGCCGAGAAGATCGAGCAGTACGTCTCATACGAGCGCTCGAATCCATCGTCGCTCTTGACGGGACGAGACGAGCGGTCGGTGAAGATGGTCAGCGTGAACAGCGCCACCGAGCCAGCGAGGATGGAGAGCACAATCTTGTCGTGCAGCGACAGCGTCTCGGGCACATCGTGCTTGAGGAAGTGGTGATACACATCTGGCAGGACAAACAGCGGAGACAGCAGATACAATGGAGCGAGCTGCAGACCGAGTGCCACACCAGAGCGGGCGACACGGCGCACAATCTGAATGAGGGCAGCGAGGAAGGCGAAGATCCAAATGGCAATCTGGACAGCCTCGGTGGCGAGCCAGACGTCGCGGTGGTCAGGATTGCGGTGGTGGTTTGTGGAACTGCGGGCAATGTGCTGATACAGCGCATAGTGTGCGACAGCAAGGAACGCGACGAATGGCACCTTCAGCACGTCGAGCAGCACTTCGAGGCGAGAGCCGACGTAGCCGCGAGCGAGAGCATTGGACGAGTTGTCGGAAGGAGACGCGCCAGCAGCGAGCTTGGCAGCAATGGCATCCTCGCGACGCGCAGTGCGGACAGCGAAGCCAAGCGAGAGGAGGAGAAGAGAGAAGGAAAAGAGAGTGCCGAGGCCAATGTGGCGCGTGCAGAAGCCTGGCTCACTGTTGTCGTTCCAGAGCGACCAGTCTGCAGCAGAGCACTTTGGCACTAGCAGCGAGAGAGCAGCTGCAAGCATCTCGTTAGCAAAGTTGGGGATGAGAGAACGAAAAATAAATTTGTGGCTTGAAACCGTATTCTAAGGACTTTGATAATCGTTTAGAGATCCATAGCTGCGCTTGTTGGAATGAGCAACGTCAAGATGATCTCTCAGCTTTTGTAGCCTCAAACACCCTTCGGCTTCTTCGTCAGCCTCTTTGCACACATTCCTAGTTATTAGTTGACGCCTCTTTAACTGGTAACTTCAGTCACATTGTACAGCTCATCCAGTCACCTTGCTTAAACCACCATGATGTGATGATATTCCCGAGGGAATTTTGTAGTGCTCTCTAGCAAATCGGCGTAGAAAGTACCCACTTAAAACCGCGTTGCTAGCACAAAGCTTCATCAGGAGACGCGTGTTCCTAGGGCCAGTTTTACCACCTGCATCGACTGGCGGTGCCAAAAAAAAAACGGCAGTTTTATACGGCAATTTTTTTTTTGCAATGTCGACGTGATGATGGATCAACGGCGTGTATCTCGGCGACTGGCGCACACAGGAAGATGCGGGAAGAGAGCTCAGATACAGCTGAGGATCGAACCATCAAGAACCGAGTATCGAAAAGCAACATTACATGTGTGTTTTGGAGCTTTTCCAGTGCGGCGTGCATTGCAACTTTGCGTCGATCATATCATTTGGTCGATAATCTCGCCTACCACCTATAGTCACATAGAGTACCACGTTTGCTTCTAGCTAAAGTAAGGCCGCTGTGGTTAAATTTTTTTTGCGAGAGCAGACGGTGTTCTTCTGAGAAGGAAGAACTAGCCCTGACACTAACCTCAAGAACCAGATTGGAGCAATCAATCTGTGGTTATTCGGTTTAAAAAAAAACAATACAGCGAATCATAAAAAAGAGAAAAGTATGAGTATGAGTAAGAGTATGAGTAAAGGATTATTGAGGAGGAGCATGAGCGCCACGACCGCGACCTCTGCCTCGAGCACCTCCACCGCGGCCGCCTCGTTGCTGCATTCCAAATGGCATCGCATATGGATGGAACATGTTGGCGGCAGCACCTCCGCGACCACCTCTGATCGCGCCGCCTCTCCCACCACCACGTCCGCCTCGGCCACCGCCGCCGCCCGCAGACATGGCAGCGGCCATTTGCATTCCAAATGCAGCCATCATCGAAAGCGGATCATTCATCGCTCCGCCGGCAGGTGCAGCATTGGTCGACATGCCAGGGACATTTGTGCGCTTCTTCACAACACCCAAAACGCGATCTTTAAACATCGATTCGTTCAAGACGAGTGCATTTTCGACGCCAGCCAAGTCGGCAAACTCAATGTATGCAAATCCTCTTGGCTGCTTTGTGTGGAAATCCTTTGGAATTGTAATTCTGTTGATGACGCCGCATCCGCCGAAATGTGCCTGCAACTCTTCTGGTTCAGTGCTGTAATCAACATTGCTCACATAAACTGAACGAGTGTCAATATCTGCCTGCGATACTGGAGCTGAAGTTGATGTCGCTGTCTCTGATGCCGCAGTTGCTGATGCTGTTGATGTATCTGAAGCTAATGCCTTTACGATGCTCTCTGTGCTGTGTGCTGATGTTGCTGATGCTGCACCGACACTTGTCTCATTCTTGGTTGATTCATTTTTGGCAGCTTTTGAGGCAGCAGCCGTGGCAGCATTCTTGTATTCATTTTGGGTTTGTTCTTGAAGCTGCTTCAATCTGACTGCCTCTTCTTCCATCTCCTTCACCTTCTGTCTCATTGCCTCCAGCTCCGCGTCGTCCTCGTCAAAGTCCAAATCTTCGAGACTCGCAATCGCTGCAGTTCCTGCTGACTTGGTTTCTGCGCCAATTGTTGTTGCTGTTGTTGTTGTTCCATTGGCACCGTTAATCTCGCTCACAACAGACGCCTGCGTCGAGTTCGTAACCTGGTTTGGCTGCTCAGACATTGTCATCGCTTCAAAGTTAGTGTCCTTGCTTGCTTGTTTTACGATCAAAAAGAGAACGTTTTGAGTGTTTTTGTGAGTGTTTTTTCGTTGAAGAAAAAAAAGAAAAGAAAAGAAAAGAAAAGAAGAGACGTGGAAGCCAAGCTCAGTTTCAAACCAACAGCTACAAAAGTGTCGATTGGTGATGGTGATGGCGGTGGTGAATGCGCCTCACTTCTCAAGCATGCCCAGGAAGCAGGTGTCTAGCAGTGCATCAGGATTAACCCACATGTGATAGTACATAAACAGCTTCGTGCCGTCTTTTCCTGCAATCTTGAGTAAATCCGCCCTTCCGCCTGGATGATAGTCCAAGTACGGCGTAATGTTGTAGACCTTACCGCCAATTGCTGTCCATTGCGATGCAGCATTCCGTCCATGCTGCTTCAGCTCTTCCATTGTGATCCTTCTCATCCCGCCGTATCTTTGCGATGATGGCGGTGCTCCTGGCTGTTCGTCTCTCAGCTCTGGAGCGCCAGATGCCTTGTATCGAGCCCAATCCAGCGGTGAAAAGCCTGGCTTTAGTGCAACCTTCTTTCGGCCTGGCGCTAGTGCTGCGGCACCGGGAGTCACTTTGGGAGCGGCCACCTGCGGTCCATTGGGAGCTGGGAATACCGCCTTGGACTTTCTTGGTTTGGCTTCGTCGTCACTGTCGCTATCTTCATCTTCGTCATCGTCACTCGAGGAGGAGGAGGAAAGAACGCCGTCGCTGTCGTTATCACTGTTATACTTGCTCTCTTTAGGGTTGCCTTCTTTGGTGCCAGTGGCTGTCACTGGCAGCTGTATCCTCGGTACTGCGAACTGGGTCGCTGCGGCAGTCGAAGAGGCAGCAGCACCGATCGGGAGCGAAAGACGAGATGACATTTTAGAAAGGAGGAGGTTTGCCAGGTTCTGAAAACGATCTTGAAACGCATCATCATCCCAAATACCAGCTTGCCTGCTTGTTAGTCCACTAGCATGCTTGCCTGCTTGCCTGCTTGCCTGCTTGCCTGCTTGCCTGCCCGCCAGATACTGCAGCAGCATCGACAACACTACGGCCGGCTCGTGGTCAGCCTAGTCGATATCTGTTTGATTGAGTGCACTGTCAGTTGCTTGCATCGATAATGTCAGCTTATTAGATAACGAGTTTTGCTTATATCGCGCGATGCTGACAATGACTCCTCTCACTGCTCTTTCTTCTTCTTCTCCTTCTTCTTCGTCATCCGCTCTCTTTTTCCTGCTTTTTTTTTCTTGTTCTTGTTCTTTCATCAGTGCCACCGCAGCCTGATCTTCGCCCTCGGCGCAAATGTCTCGAGCAGTTACTCCGTCAAACGGGGGCAAGGCGACTCTGCCCACAGCCGCCGGTGTTGCCAACATGCCCACTGGCACCGACTATCAGTTCTGTACAGCCAAGCTCTCAACTGCTCTGAAGGATGAGAGCCGCACTCCCGTTGTCCTCGTTGCCTGCGGCTCCTTCTCCCCTCTCACCTACCTCCACTTGCGTATCTTTGAGATGGCTCGCGACTACTTCAATGACCCTATTCGCACTGAATACGAGCTCATCGGCGGCTACTTCTCTCCAGTCAGCGATGGTTACGGCAAAGAGGGTTTGGCTCCAGCAATTCATCGCGTCAACATGTGTAAATTGGCAACGGAGACATCCGATTGGGTCATGGTTGATGACTGGGAGGCGTTGCAGCCCACGTATCAGCGCACAATCAGCGCACTCGACCATCTCAACGAAATGCTGAACATTGAGACTGGCGGTGGCATTTTGCTCTCGAATGGTGAGCGCAAGCCTATCAAGATTCTCATGCTGGCTGGCGGTGACCTCATTGAGTCGTTTGGTGTGCCTGGCTTGTGGGCAACTGACGATCTGCATCGGATTTTGGGCGATTACGGAGTCATGATTGTAGAGCGGACAGGTACTGATGTATATGGGTTCCTGCTTTCGAACGACATATTGTATCAGCATCGGCCAAATGTACACATTGTGAAGCAGCTGATTTACAATGACATTAGTTCGACCAAAGTACGGCTATTTATCAAGCGTGGAATGTCGCTAAAGTATCTGCTACCGGACAGTGTCATTGAATACATTGCAAAGCACAATCTATACAGGCAGTGATGTCTATGTCTTTTCATGTACCCAATTAATGAACACTCCTTTTCCTCGTCTTACTCATTTGTTCAATTCATCAATCAGTCAATCAATCAATCAATCACCTGAATTATAAATAAATCATCTTTCTCATCGTCAAACTTCTGTTTATAACTGATTGGTCCACAATTCGCGAGCCATTCACAAAAATGAAGAAGCAATTCGACTGGCTTGAAGTACTTCTCAGTCGGAGTTATCAATCAAGCCGCGTTTCTTGGAAGGAAGGAAGGAAGGAAGGAAGGAAGGAAGAAACGTGCCTTGGCGCTTTCTCTTCCTCTTCTCCTCCACTTCTCTCCCTCTTCTCTCCCTCTTCTCTCCCTCTTCTCTTTCCCAACGCTTACTCTACCCTCACTCTGCTCGTAACTCTTACTCAAACACGCAAGCAACAATTATTGATAATGTCGACACTTCATCCAGTGGTATATGTTGTGATAACCGGTATTGTCATTGGTACTGTTGCCCTCTACAAATACACAAAGAAAAAGCCTCGTCCAGGCGAGCGAAACGAATCAGTCCAACAGACTACAGAGCAAAGGCGGCGTCTGGAAGAGTATAACCAGCGACGGAGGAGGCTCAATGCTATACACAATGCAACTAATCGACGGATACCGAATGGCTCGGCCAATGCCAACAGTTCGTATCAAGCTGTAGCGCAGCGCAGCGGGCATCTAACCGATTACGAGCTGGAGCAAATCGCAATCCGGCATGGATTCCAAGCAGCATCGGATGCACTTGATAGACAAGAACTGGCGGACCAAACGAGAAGAGCGAGACGAAGCGATGGCGAGACAATAGTGGGCGAGGCTGTTGCTATTGACATGCCCGAGCCGCCAGCCTATTCCGCCGACGATGAGCCTCCGAAGTACGAGGACATTGTCAATGAAGCAAGCAGCCTCACCACCAATGAGACAGGCAATGCCTCAACTTCTGTCTCTATCTCTGTCTCAGTCTCAGCCTCTGCCTCCACTTCTACGTCAACTATCCAACCCGAGTCTCAACCTTAAAATCCATAATCCTATTCTTATTTGTTAAATAAATCTCGTTTAATATTCCCCTCAAGCAAATCACAAGAGTAGTGGCTTATTTAGGTAAACCGACGATTCGCATCGGAGTTTTAGCCAACAGACTATTCGCATTGAGATTTCGTCAATAGATACCCGCGTTGGAGTTTCGTCAACAAATACCCGCATCTCATTTGCTTTTTTTATACAGAAAATTTGCTGCGCAGAGGTCCTGCTCTCCGAACTCTGTACCTTTGTCACCACAACACCGACTAACTGACAGCCCTCGCTTCCGCCTTTACTCACACACACTCTCTCCAAAAAAAACTCCTTCGTAGTAAAAGAAAAAAGACAATACGACAAACACACACACTCTCTTTCGATGGGCGTTATCATCATTCCAAGCTCTGGAGTAAACCCAGGTGTCTACGCAGGTGTCGCCGTTGGTGTGCTCGTTCTGTGCATCTGCATCAAGCTCGCTCGCTCGTCTAACCGTCGCTCCGACCAGGACTCTGAGCCAGCCGAACAAGCTCCCCCTCCTTCACAGATGTATCAGCCCAGCACAGCCCAAGTTCCAGGCCACCGTGGTCCACTGACTGATCATGAACTGGAGCAGATTGCAGTTCAACACGGATTCCAGGCAGCATCAGATGCCATGGACCGCCAGGAGATGATGGAACAGCAGCAAAAGGGAGCAGGCGGCTCGGCCAATGTTCGGATGCCAGAGCCAGTATATTACTCGAACCCTGCAGATGCTCCTCCAAAGTATGAGGAAGCTCCCGCACCGGCACCTGCATCTGCACCTGCCACTGCAACACCTGTCAATCATACTATTATCGCTATGCCTTCTCCATATGTACCTGCTTCGACTGCTCCTGCACGTAATCCTACTCCATAATCCTTCTTTTTTTACTTTATCATTAAATCCTTTCCCTGTTGAAGAAAAATAACTAATATAATTGGATATATGGTTTGAACGCCATTTACTAAAACGAGTACGCGCTGTAGAGGACGAGACAGAGAGTTGCTAGTAGAAGCGAAAGAGATTGGTCAAATGTTCGCCTGGCCGAATTGATGCATGCAGCTCCACAGTCAGCCATTCCATAGGACGTGATGTACGTCATAAAGTTTAGGTACGATGCCTGCAGCATTCCAAAATTCCCCGGCACGCCGTTTGTAGTGTCAGGATCAGTTGCTGGATCGAAGATCTGGAGCTGGTAATGGCCACCATCGTCAAAATTAAACTGATCGGGCTTCTGAGTGGCCGTGTCCCAAGTCAGTGTCATTGGATTTGCAAAGGCAGTCTGGTTGGCAATGTAATAGTAGCTACTTCCAGTGGTGCTTGATGAAGAGGTGTATCGGAAACGGACCGATACGTTTGCTGGAGGAGATGTGAGTCCGTTATATGTCCAGGTAAAGTTCACTGTGGAACCAATGGCAAAAAGAACAGAGTTGGTGGCTGTGCTGATGGCACTCGGGGGCGGAACAATAAACTGAACAAGACCAAAAGAGGTAGAGTTGTTTGAGCCGTCATCGCTGCCATCGCCAGAGTTATCACTGTTTGTGTCTGTGCCGTTATTGGTAGCTGTATTGTTACTCGAGCTGTTGTTTGAGTTGCTGTTTGAGTTGCTGTTTGAGTTGTTGTTTGAGTTGTTGTTGTTTCCACTATCTTGAGCTGAATTGGAAGTAGAGTTTGTGGAGACGTCGAAGGCTAGAAGTCGTTCAAGTGCCGATTGCGCGTAGCTCTGTCCAAGCAGCAGAGCAAGCACAGCAATGACGAGCAACACAGACCTTAATCGGGAGTTCATTGTAGTAGTTAAAAGTCTAGTTGTAGTTTTTTTATGCTTTCAAAGAAATGAATGAGAAGACTTGCGTGAAGATGATAGCGGTAGGAGCATAGAGGAGGACGCAGTAGTGGACACGGATTATAAAAGAAGAAGAAATGATCAAGAGAATAGCAGCGATCGGACCAAGTGCCATGTGCGCTTGCCAAGAATTTATGCAGGCATAAAAAAAAGCACTTGGCACGAACCATGCACGAGAGAAAGAGAGAATGCAGCCATTAGTAAAAATAGCTGAGCATCGGCCAGGCCAGAGCGATCACTGACGCAGTAGCCAGCTGAGATGCAATGCTGTTTCTTTCACCAGCTGCGAGAGCACTGGCTGAGTTTGGCATGATGCACTGCGCGCAAACAGGAACGCCGTTCTGACTGAGATACATTGCAAATGGCATCGCGAACGCAACGAGAGAGCCCTGAGGAGGCACGCCGCCAACGCCGTATGCTGGATCGAAGATGTAGAACGTGTAGCCCGAGCCCTCCACGAGCGAGCTCTTCTTGGGCTTGATGACCTTGGTGTCCCACTTGACGGTTGCATCGTGCGCGTAGCTGGTGTGGTTGGCAATGAGCAGAACCGCGCGCTTGCCAACTGCATCCTGCGGCATCTTGACGGCAACAGACACGCTCTTGGGCGGAGTGACCAGCTGCTTGTCGTACGTCCACTTGAACTCGATCGTGCCGCCGATCATGAATCGAGACACGCCTTCGCGG
>MU603124.1:7304-19336 GCA_025201865.1 Ramicandelaber brevisporus
GATTCGCCCTAAACAGACGGATTTGCATCGGGGAGGGGTTATTGCACCTCGGTGGGATGCCTTTCGGGGTGCAACAACCCCTTCCCATTAACTATACCACTATTCTTTCATAGATAAATCACAAAGGTGCCATCCTCCACATGACTTCTCTGGCGATCCTCAATGCTTCCTTTGCCGCCACAATTTTTTATTTATTGTATATGCACTTTTGGATGGTATTGTCATAGTGTCGATTTGGTTTGGTCTGGCTTGATTTGGGGGGAAGGGAGAGATTGGGTTAGGTAAATATCCCGCGCCAATAAAGTTGACTCCGCTCCAGATGTCTACCCTCTTTCTCCCTCTCTCTCTCTCTCTCTCTTTCGATGTGTGTGTGTGTGGGAGAGAGTGAACTTCTCCTATCTTTTGCGCGAGTACCTCTGCCCTTTGTCTTTTTTCAGCGTCCCTTTTCGGCCTCTTTTTCGACTCGTGATTTCTAACACACATACCACCTTCCAGCACCAGCACCAGCACCAGCAACACCCTTCTTATACCATTTATTCATCTTCAGAGTGTGTGTACTGCTGAACGAATTTGGTCCGCATCTCCTCGACAAGCAGCAGCCATAGTTGTAGCCGTAGCCGTAGCTGTCAAAGTAGTATCAATCAAACAAAAAATCCGTCAGAACTTTGTATGAAGGGTCAATTCTTTGTCCCTGTAGCAGCCGCCACGGCCGCTGCTCTGCTGCTCTCTTCCCCTTCAGCAGTGTCGGCAGCTTCTTCTTCTTCTGGCTCGAGGGTTACACCAAGAGTCACCAACAGCAGCCCTGTGTCTACCGGTGACATGCCCTTTGCCGTCAGCTTGAAAGTCGCCTTCCCTCCTGCTCGTAATCTTGATCCCAACCAGATTTGCGCTGGCGCAGCAGTCAGCGACCAGTGGATAGTAACAACCGCCAGCTGCATCTACAGCCCAACCACGTACTTTGCAATGAAGGAGAACATCACCGTCACAGCCGGCACAAACAGCCTTAATGGAACGGCTGCGCAGACATACAAGATCACTACATTGCTGACTCTGCCAACATTCAACAATGTGACTCGTGTGGACGACATTGCGGTGCTTCAGGTTGATCGGAAGTTTGATGCGTCTGTCAAGCCCATTAAGATGACAACCACCGAGTTCAACACTAATACGAAGATGGCGTTGGTCGGATGGGGCTCAAAGACGGGCCAAGGTGATCTTTTGCCGACGCTGCAAAAGGGCGATGCGATCTTGGCATCAGACAGCGACTGTGTCAGCAACAGCGACCAGGTCACCACAGTTTATACAAAGCGCAAGACTGGTCAGTCTGTGTGCACGAATGCAGGCATTGGCTCTGCAGCTTGCTACGGCGACAAGGGTGCGCTGTTGCTGCTCAAAGAAGGACAGTCATACACCCTGGCTGGAGTTAGCTCATTCCGTACATATCGTGGCAATGTGGTCCCAGATTGTGGTGCCAAAAACACATATGACTATTTTGCGAGAATTGGATTCTTTGTTGACCGTTTAGCGCAGAAGGTTGGATTGACCATGGATGAATTGAATGCGCCGACCGGTAGCCCAATTGGTACTCCAGATTCAGACAGCGGCAGCGGTAACAACGGCAGTGGCGGTAACGGTGGAAACAATGGCAGTGGTGGCAACGGTGGAAGCGGCGGCAACGGTGGCAGTGGTAACGGAGGCAACTCTGATTCTGGTAGCGACAAGGGCGGAAGCAACAAGCTTTCGACTGGCGCCATCATTGGTATCGCTGTTGGCTCAGCTGCTGTTGTTTTGGCCATCATCATTGGCTTCATTGTCTACAAGAAGCGTGCTTCAGCTGCTGCCACTGCCGCCGCTAACGCTCAGGCTGCCGCCAAGCTCCGTGAAGAGCAACAGTTTGCTGCGTCAAGCGCTGCTGCTGCCGCCGCGGCCGCCGCTGCTACCTCGGCTGCTAACCAGCAATACTACTACCAGTACCAAGATCCGGCTGCCGCTGCTGCTGCTGCCGCTGTTACTAGCCAGATTGATCCAGCCACCGGTCAGTATTACTCTGCTGCTCCAGCACAGTATCAATACGCTTACCAAGATCCAAACGCTGCCTATGGCGTCGTTGATCCAAATGCCGCGTATGCTGCCGCTGCCGCTGCCTCGAGCGGTGCTGCTGCTGGTGGCTATCCAACCACTTCTGCTGCGCCAGCTGATCCATCCAACCCGTACGGCGGTGCTTCTCTTGCCTACAGCTCTCCAGCTGGCCAGCAACCTCCATATGGCGCTGATCCAAATGCATACGCTGGTTATGGCGCTGCCAACCCATACACCTCTGCTCAGTACTCTGTTCCAGCGACGACCTATGCCGCTGATGCCACTGCAGCAACTACAGCCGCTCAAACTGGCTATCCCCAGCAACATCCACCTGCCACAGGTCACTAATGCTTTCGAACGAGCAACTAAACAAATAACAGTACGAGTCTCCTTACTTCCCCCTCCTCCTTCCTCCTTCTTCCCGCCTCCCACCTCATTTCCTTTCATCTCCATCCGCAACTCGCTCATTCCTACTTCTCACTCATTCATTTACTTCTTGATTTGTGCTCGCTCAAATTTAACCAACTTTGTTAGAGTTAGGAGTATATACTGCGGATAAAGTCGTAGTTTAATAGGCACATGCATTCATGCGCACCATTCCAAAATAGAAACTCTTTTGTTGGTCCGAATATTTCTGGGGCACTCAGCGGCCATTGTCTTGCGCTTGCTGACGTCTTGTTGGCTAATACAAAACGTCCTGCTTTGCTTTTTCTTTTGGTAAAGTGCGTCTGTGTATCTGTGCTGTAGCGGACTTGCGAGCACCAACAACTGCAGTAACAAAGCGCAGAGTCTGGGTCACTTGCTCCTTCGCAGAGCCATCGAGAGAACCTTTTCCAATTTGTATCTCGGACTCTGTGCTCAATTTCGACCCAACTACCAGCCTGCTCACACACACCTCACCTCCTCTTGAGTTTGCTATCCCTCCTTTTGTTACGCTACTCTTACTCGCTTGCTCACTTATCTGCTTGCTTGCTCGCTTGTTTGCTTGTTCTTTTGTTCGTTTGCTTGCTTGCTTACTCTTTTGTCTTTTTTGTTTCTTGATTAGCCAGCAACACTATTCTTGCGAGCCGCTGGCATACGCAAACACTCCAAGACAATAAAAAAGAGAGACAAACCAGGGCATACCAGCTCCCTTTTTTCTCACTTTACGCTACTTTTCCTATCGCCTCAAAGGAACAAACACTGTGCCGCAGGTCACTAGTGCACTGTTGTCATTGTTGAGCGGTTGATCTTTGGGCTTATTTGCTGCTCTCTTTGTTTCTTTCTCTCTCGCTGGCTGACGGACTCTCCAGTCTTTCTTCCTTTTTTTATTCTTCGATTTCGATTTCGATTCAACTGCAGTTATACAGCAACAACAGCGATACACATCTATAACACATACAATGCGCATTGGTTCGCTCAGGCTCAGCGCCTCTTCGGTAACTTCAGCAGTTGCCTCGATTGGGCTCGGCTTAAATGCGCTGGTCGCTCTCTCCTCCACCTTTTCTAGCGGCACAGCCCATCTCGCAAACGCCATGTCCAAGACTGACATGGAGGCGGCTCTCATCAACCCTCGCATTACAGGCGGTGTCAAAGTGAGCAACATTGCAGAATACCCATTCATGCTGTCATTGCGTGTCAGAATGAGATACACGGATGGCACCTCGGAGGTTACTCAGTGCTCCGGTGCAATCTTGACACAGGACTACTTTTTGACAACAGCCAGCTGCATGTACAACTACAACATGTCCTCATTCAGCAATGTTAGCGACACTACAGTGTACTATGGATCGACAGCGTTCAGCGGCAGCGGCAAGTCGACAACTGTAACCAAGGGCATGTTTATTGGCATTACAGACTTCCCTGACTTGGTTGGCTACACTAATGATTTGGTTATTGGCCAAGTTGGACAGCCATTTGAGTTTGGATCTGATGTGCAGCCCATCAAGGTTGCATCATCGCAGGTGCCAGACAACATGACGGCTACAATCCTTGGATGGGGCTCGACTGCCATTGCATTGTCAACGGCGACTGCACTGAACTACGGAACGGTGTCAATTGCACCAGACTCGCAGTGCAAGGCTGCATCGACAAACAAGCCAGGCAGTTATTCGGATCGCAACACTGGTCGCTTGGTGTGCACGGGCAACACCCCTGGCGTTGCATTGTGCAAGGGCGACGTAGGCAATCCACTGGTCTACAAAGAGAACGGCAAATATGTGCTGCTGGGCTTGGCTAGTTTCCGTGACTGGAACGATGCTCGCACCAGAACAGAGTGCGGTGATAGCAACACGTGGGATTACTACACAAGAGCTGCATTCTGGGCGGACGCAATCTCCCAGCGCACGAAGCTCAACAAGGATGACTTTATGGCTCCAGCAATCGACAATGGCAATGGCAACAAGGGTGGTAGCAGCGGTAGTAGCAACAGTGGATTGTCGACCGGTGCCATCATTGGCATTGCCGTTGGTGGCGGTGTTGCGCTGATTGTCATCATTTTCCTGCTCTACTGGTTCTGCATCAAGAAGAAACCAGCGCAGCCCACTCTGATCGGCGAGAAGGAGGCTCACCAGTACGATCCTGCCGCACCTCAAGTGGTGTACCAGCCAGTGTTGTACGTCGAGCAGCCTGTTGCTGGCGTGTACGATCCAGCCACCGGCCTTGTCTCGAACGCGTACACAACTGGCCCCGTGGTTGTCCCAGCTGAAAACTACTACGATGGTGCCTATGGCACAGTCTCATCCGCTGGTGCCATCGACATATCTGGTACATCCGGCGCTTATCACAATCCGTATGCAACTTATGCTGGCCCATCTGTCACAGTCGATACCAGCGCACCTCCCTATTCGTACGCAGTCGCCACTAGCGAGTCTCCATATGGCAACAATGGCATACCGGTTTCATCTACAACAACTGCTACAACTGCGCCTCCTCCAATTCCACCTCCACCTAAAGCTTAAATCTTCATCTTTCCTTTTTTCCCATAGTAATACTTTCTAACAGCCTTTTTCGGAATCTTCCATTTTAAAACAAACAAATCAACAATGCATTTTTAAGTTAATCATTATAAACATGTTTACTCTCTTTCCATTTTCTATGCTTAAACAAATACTGTTCACAATGAGTTTACTCTTTGAATTAAAGTAAAATACTTGTTATGTTTACTCTTCTTTTTTAATTCTTGTTAACTATTCTTCTTTACAATTGCCGAGACCACAATGGCTGCCGCTGCAACTGTAGCTCCAACAATGGCCATTCCCAGCAATCCCTCTTTGGCGACCCTTGCCTCCACCAACTCCCGCAAGGACTTTGCTTGAGAATTGCTCGGCTCGCTTTCCAGCATTCTATCTGCCAGCTCCTTTGACTCGGTGTACTCACCAAGCTTATAGTGTCCCAGTGCAATGTAGTATAGGCATTCTCTGGCACGGTCTGGATGATTGTCGTGAATCTTTCGCATCATATTCAAGCCCAAGCGCTGGTCGGATGAGCGGTTGGATTTGACCAGACCCCAGGCGTAGTTGAATGTGGATTGGACGCTTGGGCTGGGCAGCTCTCGGTCGTATTGCCTGCGGAGCACTGCGAGCTCTTCAGGCAAGAGTGGAGACTCCGCATCAACTGCTTCAGGAAGCGACATCGCTAGCTCAAATCGTGTTGTTGTTGTTGTTGTTGTTGCTGTTGCTGTTGTTGTTGCTGTTGCTGTCGTGTCTAGACGTTAATGCTGATGATGTAGGAATACAAGAATTAGGCACACAAAAAAAAACACATACACACACACACACACAAAAAAACGCAAACGAAGTAGAAAAAAGAAGAAAACAATCACACAAAAAATGATGCAAAGAAGCGGGTTAATGCGTGGCGCTCTCGGGCAGATCACGACTGGTCGACTGCAGATCTGCACTGTTAGAACAGCTGGACTACGATGTATTCACTCCACAGCTAATGTGTTTGCCAGACCAGCGAAATCTCCAGCCGCAAAAGACAAAGCAACTCGACAGCCCAAAAAGATGTCAAAGCGCCAGGTTGAGCATGCCATATACTTGGATTCTATCGATGATATGCTCGATTCAGTAGAGTCCTCTACAAACTGGCAAACTATCGAGTTGGCACGTCCACCTAAGCTTCCACGAAATGCAGGCCAAGTCAGGGAATTGCATGCTGCACTTACTAAGGCATTTACTAGACCAAAGCTGGTTGAATATCTCAAGGTGCATAACTTGCCAACAACTGGACTAAAGAGTGAACTAGTCGATAGAGTTATTTACGGTGCATGGGGAATTTCTAATTATGAAAAAATGGCAAAAAGTGATAAAATAGCAAGAGATGGAATGAAAAGCAGTGAATACGAATCATTTGCCAGAATTACTCCAAGCAGACTGAGGAGACTAGTAGAATCATTTGGAGAAGATACTGGCAGTTCAACTCGTATCAAGCTTTCGACTGAATTATGCGAGGCGTTGAAGATGGAGGCTCAAGGTGATAAAAGCTGGGCAGACAGCTTGATTCAAAGAGGAGTGGACGTAGATGTGGATACAGATGTAGATGTGGATATGGATATTGTCGCAGAGGATAACTTTGATCATGGTATTGAGCCTCATAATAGACATTCACGTTCTGATAATGATGGATACAAAACATATGAGAAGACCGAGCCCACCATTTTGGTCAAACTAGTTGGTTTTCAGTCAGATGTGAATACAGTCTGCAACTCTATTGAGCAAGATCGAACGATACACTGGAATCTAGATGTTACAGACTTAGCTAAAAGTGATGAACATGGCAGATTTGATGAAAAGTTAACCTCATTGTCAAAATTAGTCAACGCTGCATTTGATAGCCATTTAACACTTCATTCCGGTGGTAAAGCTCAAAAGACTATAGTGAGAATTGGTGGTACTTCGGAACTTGACCTTGAAACACCCGCGCGAATGATTGTGGAAGGTCTTGTGAGTGATAGCGTGAAGAATGACTTGGTGTTAGTTTCATCGAATGGTTCAGCCAATCCATCGTACAGTTTAATGCCTGCAATTGCTGATCCATCGCATGCACTCAGCGACCTCAATAAACACTCTCAACTGCTCCGGTTAACTTGCAATGACGCAGCCGCAAACAGCGAGCAAAATCAGTTTCATTTCAATGTCACTGACTTTACAGCGAGATTACTTGATACAAATGCGGTATCCAAGAATGGCAACCAATCGTTGCGTGAGTTACATCAGAACACCATTGCATCCATGGAGGAGAAGATGGCAGCAATTCCATCAGATGGAGACGAGTCCTTGAATGTACATTCATCTTTAATCACTGGTCGCACGTATCTGCGGCCGCGCAATTTTGTATTTGATGAACATGTCAAACTAGCATCATTCCTCAGCACAATCGATGATCAAACGTCAACTTCCAAAGTGTGTGAACGGCTGGATGCCATGAACCTGGTACCGTTACTATCACCCGCTCTGCCCAAGTGGCTAGATCCATCTCGGTTACAGCTGGATGTCAACTCTGTGCGATTCTTGGTAAAATATCGAGTCAATGTTGCTGGTAACAAGACATTCATTGCAAATGTGGGATATAGACGCAATAAAAGTGAACTCTCCAAGCCAGAATGCAGCACGGAGTTTATTTACAGCGAGCAGAATACAATTGTCTCATCCAGCGATGGCAACGGTGACTATGCACTGCAGTATTCGCTGCGATCAAGCCCTGCTATCTCTACTGAATTCTACGATTCAATGAGCAACCTGTCTCAATTCATTGTAAACAGTCGTGGAATGAAGCATTTGAATAGCGCTGGCATTCCAAGGCTGCCCAGCCAACAACAGAAATTGGTGAACATTGAGTATGAATGTCGCATGCCGCTAGCTGATAGTCCTGATATTGAGTTTGTGCAGATGTCACGGCCAATGGATCGGATACCAACAACGACAATGTTCCTTGAGTTTAAGAAATTTTAGATAAATTGCCATCAATTTCAGTGCGTGTTTAAATCCAATCTGCTTTTAATAGACGAAAAATACAAGCAAGAAATACAAGCAAGAAATACAAGCAAGAAATAAAAGCAAGAAATAAAAGCAAGAAAGCAAGCAAGCAAGAAGGCGAGGTAGATCAGCTGAAATTACGCAAAATAAAACAAGAAAAAGCTACAGACAGTTGGATAGATGGCAGGAAAACAGAACGGCGGTGCAGCAACACCAAAGCAGACGCCAAAGGGCAAGCAGCAGCAGCAGCCTGCCAAGGCTACGACTCCAGCCAAATCTGCAGCTCAGAAGCCACAGACTCCAAAGCCAGCACAGCAGCAGCAGAAGCAGCAGACGCCAAAGAAGAACGAAAAGCCGGCGAAGGAATCATCGACACCAGCAAAGGAGAAGGCAACGCCAGCAAAGGAGACAGCGAAGACGACAGCGACGACGACGACGACGCCAGCAAAGTCAGCCAAACAGTCAAAGCAGCAAACACCAAAGAAGCAGCAGAAGGAAGAGCCAAAGGCCGAGAAGCCAGCTGAGCCAGTCGAGGCTGACTCTGACTCTGATGACTCTGACGACAAGACCAGCGCTACTTCTGCAGCAGTGTCCAATGGAGTGACCCTGGTTGAGAATGACCGGGTTCTGAAGGCTGCAAAGGCATTGCTCGACTATCACCAAAAGCGCGAGTCTGAGGCTGAGAAGGCTGCCACTAGCACCGGCGTATCCGCTCTTCCAATGGGCGACGCCGATGATGCCGAGGCAGTTGGCCTTGATGACCCAATTCTTCTCACATTCACTCTGAAGCAGATTCCAAACTCAAAGGGCGGCCGTGCTGCACCAAAGGCTCATCCAATCCAGCTTGTCCATCCAATCTACGCACGTGGTACTTCGGTCTGTCTGATTACAAAGGACCCGGAGGAAGACTACGAGAAGCGCATCGAGGAGTCCAAGATTGTGTTCCCAAAGCAGGTCAAGTCTTTTGATCCAATCCCAGCATCCTCAGCTGTGAAGCAGGTTGTTGGAGTGTCTCGTTTGCACAAGAACTTTACTCAGCACGAAGCTCGTCGTCACTTGAGAGATGAGTTTGACCTGTTTGTTGCTGACGAAGCTGTGCTGCCGATGCTTTCCAAGAAGCTCGGCAGCAAGTTCTTTGAGGCAAAGAAGCAGCCTATTGGTATCAAGATCACTCCATCCTCCAACATTGGCGCCGCCATCGGTCAGGTATTGTCGGCGACTGTGATGCACCAGACTGTGGGCGATTCGCTTGCGGTTAAGATTGCATCGGCGTCGTGGCATACTCCGGAACAGGTGACTGCAAATGTTCAGGCGGCATTGCCAGTCATTGCGGCAAAGATTCCAGGAGGCTGGAAGAATGTGCTGGCAGTCGGCATCAAGACAACAAAGTCTCCACAGCTGCCATTCTACAAGAGTCTGCCATCTAGCGAGGACTCTGGCATCATCACATCATTCAAGAAGCAACAGAAGGCTGCAGCTTCAGCTCCAGCTTCAGCTCCAGCTGCTGACACTGCTGCCGCCGCTGAATCTGCTGCTGCTGTAGATTCTAAGAAGACAGATGTTCCAGCCGAGTCTACTGAGCAGGTTAACAACAGCAAGAAGCGGAAACAAGCCGATGACTCGAACAAGAGCAAGGGCAAGAACACTGAAGTCGCTAAGGAGGCACCACAGCAGCAGCCAAAGCGCACCAGAAAATCCAACACTACTAAAGCTTAAAACTAGTTAATAACAATATTGTTTAACGATAGCTTTCTACAACTATGTCTATGTATTGTATCGTTCTAGATCAATCCTGTTTTCCATGGTTCAGTGTTTGACTGTATCTACATGTGCTCATCATCCACAGTTAAAGCTTTGAGAATAGCTGGATGCTCCAGAACTCGAGAACAGTAAAAAAAAAAGAAAAAAGAAAACAGAAAACAAACAGAAATAGTTTAAAATCTGCAGTCGAGATCAGCAATCGTGTAAAGTGCAATGAAGCTGTGTGGTCAGTGCAAGCAATGGTCAGTGCAAGCAAGACTATCCAAAAGAAAACAGAAAACAGAAAACAAACAGAAATAGTTTAAAATCTGCAGTCGAGATCAGCAATCGTGTAAAGTGCAATGAAGCTGTGTGGTCAGTGCAAGCAAGAGGCTGCCAAGTACAAGTGTCCAGCTTGTGTTACGCCATATTGCTCACTAGCGTGCTTCAAGTTACACAAACAGGACAGTTGTCAACCTGCGGGTCAGCCTCAACCTCAGTCTCAGTCTCAACCCTCGGTTGCTGAAGCAACAGAAGTAGCGACAACAACGGCGACAACGACAGCGACAACTATAGCAACTACTCCAAATCCAGAAGATGTTGCTGCAACTAGTGGGATAGTTGGCGAGGAAGATGCTGCCATTTACGGGCTCACAGCTGATATGCTCGCTCAATTACGATCAAACAAAGCATTGCTTGAGCATCTTCAGAATGATCAAGTTCGTTCCATCATGAAAGACTTGGCGGCAGCATCAGCAGACGAGCTGGCGGCAATTCGACAACGGCATATTGAAATCGAGAGAAAACGACTGGCGGCCACATCACCAGCTGAGGCAATTGCGGCTGTCACAGCCGAGTTTGCAGATGTGGTGCCATCGGACAAGCAAGTTGCTATGGAAACCATTGAGAGGCTAAGGCACTCATATCCCGGATTTAATGACGCAGTGTCCGAGATTCAAAGGGCTCTTGACCCATCCTCAACAACACTAACACCTTCATAAATCGGCATGCTGTTATTATTTGTTTTTCCTTCAAGCAATGTCTATTTCCGCGTGACCGGCATATTTTTGTTCATCGATTGGGGGTAAAGGGGGCAAGCCTGCGTCAACATGTGTGTGTGTCCGTTTGTGTTTGCGAGTGTGTGTGTTTGTGAGTGTTTGTGTGTAGCCCTATCGCCGAGTCACTTCAGTTCGCTTCGCTTCATCTCGTCTCTTCTGGCAACTCTCTGTTTTGATTTCAACTTTTTCAACCAACTAGACAACTTCAGCAAGGCGACACAAGTCCCACATAGACCTCCCACAGCAGCTCTTTCTTCTTCCCCCTCTTCCAAACGGCGTATTCTTTGTTATTGCTGACCGCTTCCAAATAGTCAGCAGCTCTCTTGTATCTTGCACACCCTCCAAAGCGCTCGGAGGCTTGTGCACTGCCCAAGACGTCTCGTTTCACCGTTTCTCTCGTTTCCAAAGTCGTGCGTGTTCCGCCCGCACCGCCGTGGTGGTGGTAAGCATCAACCCATCCAAACTAACAGCAGCAGCTATCACAGCGCACTAGCATAAGTTATTGACGCGCACGACACATTGCTTCCTTCACTCTCTCCTTCTCTCCCAGTCCTAGTCCGGTTTAGCATCAAATGACCATCTCGGTTATTGTGCCGCCCGATATCGTCCGCCCTGAAGTGGTAACCAAGCCCAAGACTGGCTGGCCCGAGATTGGGTCATTCATCCAGCCGTACCAGTCCGTCGTTGAGGCCATGCATGCCAAAGTCAAGCAAGGCGGCGTGGAGGATGCCTTCTTTGTCGCTGATTTGGCCAGCGTTGTTCGCCAGTACGCCCAGTGGCGCGCCGAGCTTCCACGCATCGAGCCATTCTACGCTGTCAAGTGCAACCCCGACCCGGTTGTTGTTGCTCTGCTGGCTGAGCTTGGTGCCAACTTTGACTGCGCATCCAAGGAGGAGATTCGCCGCGTGATTGCCACGGGCACCCCAAATGCCGCGTCCCGCATCATCTACGCCAACCCGTGCAAGGCTGCATCGCACCTGCGCTTTGCCGCCGAGAGCGGTGTCCAGATGATGACTTTTGACAATGCCGACGAGCTGCACAAGATCAAGAAGCACCACCCAACTGCTGGTCTGCTGCTGCGCATCATTACCGACGACTCCAAGTCGCTGTGCCAGTTTGGTCTCAAGTTCGGTGCTCACTTGGACCGCATCAAGCCGCTCCTGTCGCTGGCCAAGGAGCTCGAGCTGAACATTCTCGG
>MU603125.1:2454-14217 GCA_025201865.1 Ramicandelaber brevisporus
CTCATTAGAGGGATATTGTGTTTTCATATAGTAACACGTTACGACAGTATGACTTGTTCAAGTATTATTAGAATTATGACAGCAGTATGACTGAATCACTTACTTGTTGTTGTAGTATGTAAACATGACCAGCTGTTTCACCTATCCCCTTATAAACAGTCTGCCCCCAAGCAACCGAGTCGAACCTGTCCAAGCTCGCGTCTTTCTTTTTCCTCGGCACACCACCATCACACTGCACTTCCCAAACACACCTCTATTTTCATCAAGACTTCCTTCAAGAACAAGCGTTGTTCCCTCCTTGTCCCCAGGTGCTGGCGTGTGCTGGCGCGGTGTTCGGTCCCTCGTGGTGGTTGTCCCTCTGCCGCCAGGTTGGTGTGGCTGGCATCCGGGTTTTCCCAGCGGCATGTTCCATCTGTTCCCCTCCCCCTCTTGGTTCGTCCCTCTTCCGCTGGCTTTCTCCCCCACCTCTTGCTTGCTGTCGCTGGTTGTCGTTGTCACCAAGTGAAGGTGGTTGCGTTGGCTGTCAGCACCTGTTCCCCTTGTTGCTGTCGCCATGCTATGTTTTTTTTTTCCTTTCGGTTCGGTTCGTTTCTTTCGGCTATTGCTGCTGGTACTGTATCCTTCCTTCGGGAAGCGGCGTACTGCAATGAATTTTACGCTGTCTCTCTTTGTTAAAACAGTATTCAGATTGGCGGGTCCAGACGGATTTGCCCATACGCAGAACGAATCCTTGCTATTCTCCGTTTCTGCATACCACCTTTTTTTGTCTTTGAGTCCGAATGTCTGAAATGAGCCAGGAAATGGTCACCGGCCAATCTGCGCTGGCCGAGGTCGAGGCTAGCGTCCCTCATCTCCATCCGCCTGCTTCCTCGGCAGGTATTCATCAGGTGAGCTGGCCAGAGCAGTCTGCTTCTGCCGCCATCACAGCGACGGCAGCTGCGACCACCGCATACCGACCTGGTTTGGCTGGCAAGCTCGTCAATGGCGCGGTGGCTGGTATCATTGGCACATCGTGCATCTATCCGCTTGACATGGTCAAGACTCACTTGCAGAGCTCAAAGGTCAAGGTTGGAGCGCTGCAAACCGCTCGGAACATCTATGCCTCTGGCGGCATGCGCCAGTTTTACTCGGGATTGCGACCAAACTTGATTGGCGTGACTCCGGAGAAGGCAATAAAGCTTGGCGTCAATGATTATGTGCGCGAGAGACTGGCCATTCGGGCTGGATTGGCATCTGCCGACCAGCTGTCTGTGATCGATGGCATGGTTGCAGGCGCCACTGCCGGAACATGCCAGGTGATTGCTACAAATCCAATGGAGATTGTCAAGATTCATATGCAGATGGCTGCCAGCTCGGGAAATGCTCAGCTAACGGCTAGCCAAGTGGTGAGAAGCTTGGGTCTGCGCGGTCTCTACACAGGTGCATCGGCAACGTTGCTGCGAGATGTTCCATTCTCGCTCATGTTCTTCCCATTATCGGCTCTGTTTAGGAGAATTGGCAGCGAGGGCCTCTCAAATGTCATGTCTGGTACCACACCATCTGACGTTCAAAAGCCGTCGTTCCTCTGCGTCTTCTTGGCTGGCATTGGTGCGGGCATCATCGCCGCTGGTTCAGTGACACCGGCCGATGTGATCAAGACTCGCATTCAGCTCGAAGCTCGCAAACCCAACCCACGTTACTCTGGAATTGCTGATTGCTTTGTTCAAACGCTGAAGACTGAAGGCCCTCGAGCATTGATGAAGGGATGGCTTCCGCGTTGTGCAATCAATGCTCCCCTCTTTGGAATCGCGGTAAGCACTTACGAGATCCAGCAACGGTGGATGGCGCGACTTCATAATGAATCAAAATAAACCACGCTTTTAGGCTCTTCCTATAGTCTTTCTTATTATTTTTTTTTTAAACTTTAAAATGAGATGATGATGATGATGATGATGATGATGATGATGATGATGATGATGATGATGATGATGTTGTTGTTGTTGTTGTTGTTGTTGTTGATGACATAGATTAAAAAAAAGATATTTTACTCAGTAGCCATCAGCTTCTTGATCTCAGCAATAGCCTTGCCTGGGTTCAGACCCTTTGGGCAGGTGCGAGCGCAGTTCATGATGGTGTGGCAGCGATAGACGGAGAAGGCATTCTGCAACTTCTCACGACGCTCAACGCCAAACTGATCACGCGAATCAGCCATCCACCGATAGGCCTGCATCAGCACAGCCGGACCAAGGTACTCATCCTGATTCCACCAGTAGCTTGGGCAACTGGTCGAGCAGCATGCGCAAAGGATGCACTCGTAAAGGCCGTCCAGCTTCTTGCGCTCTTCAATTGACTGCAAGTTTTCGCGGTCAGCAGGAGGAGGGTTCTTCTGCTGCATATATGGCTGAATGCTGGCATACTGCTTGTAGAAATAGGTCATATCCGGGACGAGATCCTTGATGACATACATGTGCGGCAGTGGGTAAATCTTCACATTCTTTGATGGCTCGCTCTTCTCAATCTTGCAGATGCAGGCCAGAGTGTTGGTGCCGTCAATGTTCATTGCGCAAGAGCCGCAGATACCTTCACGGCACGAGCGGCGGAACGTGAGCGTCGGGTCCATCTCGTTCTTGATCTTGATGAGAGCATCCAAGACCATTGGGCCGGTTTCCGAGAGATTGACCTTGTAGTCGACCAGCTTCGGCTTCTCCTCTGGCACCTCCGGGTCCCAACGGTAGATCGAGAAAGTCTTCCAGTTCGCAGGCTTCGTGGCGGCGGCGGCAGCAGCAGCAGAAGCTGGAGCCTCCGTGGCCATCGTGCGGACCAGGCGCGGCAGAGTAGTGCGTGCAACCTTGGTGAACATACGGCTGGTGTGCTGTTTGATTTTGCAAAAAAAAAACTTTTGGTGCTAAATAATAACCGACAAGGTTCGACTCTGAGGCGGCAAACGGATTGCACCGCGCAATGCGTAACATCCGGCTGACATTAAACCCCATTCCGTGAAACTCCCCCAAGTCTATTCATTTTCGCGTCTGGGAAAAACTACTTTTGTTTCTTTTTTTTAAAAAAAAAAGATGTGTTAGCTAGATACAGTACGAATACGGACATGTTCTCCACTGGCCCAATCAACAAACTCTGGGGCGCCAGGTTCGAAGCTGTGGTACCATTGCTCAATTTGATCAACTGCTTGCTCCTCAACTTTGATGGATGTGATACTCTTGCGGTTAGTGCGGGCATTGATCAAGTCGACATGCTCCTTGTGTTGCTTGGCACGGATTTCCGCAAAAGACTGCGTTCGATGGGTTGGCGCTGAGGAAGCAGATGGCGATGTCAACTGGGCTGGAGAAGGAGCTTTCTTCTTGAGAGTACTGAGGCTCTCAAAGGTGGATTGCAGGGACGCTGGCTTGGCTGATGGTTGAACTTGAAGCCACGGGCTTGACTTGGCCGTTGTGCCAGCTGTACCTGCTGTACCTGGAGAGACCGCCATCGACCCAAATGCCAACTGTATATCCGACACTCCTTGAGACTTGCGTTCGCGCTGAGACTGGCGTATTCGAGGCGATGGTGTAATGGCCGATATAACTGTACGGCTTGGGATTGGCGATGTGGGCTGCGTCTGGTACTGCCGCGGACTGCTGCCTAGTGTAGGGTAGTCAGATATACTCGGGGAAGCAGTAGACACCGAGGCTGTGGTAGCTGGAGGCGAGACCGCAGGCTTAACAACAACCGGCGCGCCAAGCTTGGGCCAATGTGCTTCACGCGATGAGATTGCTGGCGGTAAAGCCATGGCAGACTTGGATGGAGTGACTGAGTTCTTGCCATTAGCATTTATTTGTGGCTGTTGCTGTTGCTGTTGTATCTGGGTCAGTGACTGTGACTGTGGCTGCTCCGGCTGTCGTTTCTGCTGCTGCTGCTGCTGCTGTTGTTGTTGTTGTTGTTGTTGTTGTTGTTGTTGTTGTTGTTGTTGTTGTTGTTGACTGTGTAGTTGAGGCGTAATTTGGACCTTCGGTGCTCGTTTGCGAGTTGAATCCGGTACCACGGGCTGGCGTATGGAAACAAAGTCGTCATCGTGAATGTACAGATTCTCGAATGCAGAAATGATATCGTTCGTGTGTGCCTTCGGACGACTCATTCCTCGCGTCGAAGACAACCACCCAGCAAGCATTTTCTCGTGGTCTTCCAGATCACACCTCTCTGTCTCGGATATAGAGTCTCGCCCGGTGCGTAATTTGACTTCATCCTCAATATAGTCCACCAGAACTGGATCCAAGCTGTTGATATTCGACGCAGACAGGCTACCCAGCTCAACAAGGAGTTCGAGGTTAACCACAATGAAGTCTACTGCTGAATGGATCAAAGCAGTGGCGCCATACTTGTGCGCAAAATTGAGCATCACAAGTGCATTGTTAATTGTGATGGCTTGACAGAGATAGCCCTGAGTAAATGCAAAGAGAGATGGCATCAATAGCCAGCTGGAAGCCTCCAGTAGCTCGGCTGCTTGATCAAAACGAGCCTGTTCGTTTGCGATTGCATTGAGGCGAGCCGTGACAACAGAGAGATGGTTTGAGTACATGAACGCAAGTACAATTTCCATAGTCGCGGAGGAGATAACAGACACGTCAACTTGGCGAACCAGTGAGTTGGACTGATCAGTATGAGATACCGTGACACGTTCGTGACTCCACATTGTTGATGAGAGACAATTATCAAAGAATCCACTCTGCTGAATGAGTACAAACTGATGTGCATGCAGCTCTGAGATATCCGCAGTCTTCAGAATGACATCAGAAGTGGCAAATCTCAAATCTGAGTCTTGATACAGAGCATAGAGAGCCTTCTCCAGCATTGATGGCTTGGGCTGTGATTTGAGGAAACGATGCAGTGATGGATACCGCTTCAGTTCGAGTGTATGCTGTTCATTGTGTTCGGTCATGGCTTCATCGAAACTCACTACCGTGTCGTCATTTGCTGGAGAGCTTGACAGGGCAGTAATTATAGTCGGGACATCGAGGACTTTGGCCAACTCGCGCAAATCCTTCTCGACTGTCTTGACCAAGAGCGGGACTCGTGCCACCTCAGCAGAAGAGTTGTTTGGGAAGAAGCCTGTAAGAGATGCACCATATCGAACAACATGCAAAATTGTAGTGAATGCTGAGGGCAGCTGGCCAGTGTACATGAAATGTGCCATAAGCTCAACTGCAAGCGGATGAGTGCGTGCAAATCGAATCACGGTTTGACTCTCACTTCCACTCATTACCACGCTAAGGAAGCCATTCGGGATGCGGCTGGAGCTGCCACAAGTAACGACGGACCGCAAAACGGGAGACATGGCCGACAACACAACCTTGTGCAAACCAAGCTCAGCTGATGGAGCGCTATTACTGCAAATAAAGGTAACATCGCAGCCGGGATGTTGCAAAGAAAACCGTTTGCCAAATAGAATGTCCTGGGGCGACGCTGAGCTGAACTTCAACAGGTTTATGTGCAGCAACTGTGGAGTCGATAGCCTTGGTACAACGGGAACAACAAATCGAGCTATATAGGGGGACACTGCGCAAAGGAAGCCGCCCGTAGGCGAAGCAGCAACCAGGTAGCCCCGCTGAAGGTTGGGAACGCGAGCCGAGACGGCATGCTTGCCATCAAGTAAGTTGCGAGACAGCTTGTTCAAATGACCAAAAAGATATTGACATGGGATTGGGCGATACTGTTGAGGTAGAGGTTGATCCGACTGCTGACGAGCCTTTAACTGCGACATGATATCACCGTTGCACTGCATGTACACTCGACCACATTCTGTCGTAACTGCAAGAACACCACTGTCTGCGATTGCAGCCAAGACCACCCTCGGTCTCGAAGTTCCACTAGCCGTCCAGCTTCGTGTTGGATTCAAAGATACAGTCGGATCGGTGACCCAAACATCTCCGGTGCGCGTTGTGCATGCCACAAAATTCTCACTAGTTGATATCGCGGTAAAGTCGGATGCAGCACCATGGATAGTAAAGGATGAGGGCAAATCATAGTATTCTGGACGATGGTTCAATTGGCGGATAGCGTGGCTTACAAGGACACTGATTGCACCATTCTCCATAAGAATGACTGTGCTGTCATCAGTAGCTGCAACTTGAACGATGGGAGAGCGAACACTTGGAATGTTCGCGGTGCGTGGTGGGACACTGGTCCCAGACGGATGGCCTGGCAGTGGACCAAGCTGGCCGCGGTTCTGGCCAAATACAACGAGAGTGTCCTTAGTAAACACAACAGAGTGATATGATGCTGCAGCAAGTCCTCTGAATGGTCCATATTTGTCTACACTCGCAAGCTGAGCAGGAACAGCCAGAAAACTGCCATCATCACCACTGCCAGCGGAGGAGAATGTACGTGTCAAACCCAGTTGTCCATGTTCATTACTGCCCCATACAAAGACTCTGCTTTCCTCATCGAGCGCGACTGAGTGGCTGCGACCAATAGCTACTGCAACAATGCGAACATCCCTCAGCGATTGCACTCGGCGGAAATTCAAAGCTGTGCCGATAGAGTCGCCCAGCTGCCCGCGCTGCCCATGTCCAGCCATGTACAAATTGCCAGCCATCTCGTCAGTTACTATCGCCGAGTGCATTCTCGCCATTTCGACATTGACAATGTGGCATTTGCTTGTATCAAATGGCAGCTTTACACGCTCTGGTGCGTATCTGGTGCTGTCGCTGCCAAGCCCAAGCACATAGCTAGCGTTACTGCCCCAGCCGAGGAGCAGACTGCCAGAACATGAATCATCAGACTGCATGTCTGCTGTATCGTCCAGATCTCTGGGACTGATGGAGCGGCGAGCATTCTGCGGATTGAACATGTTGTCAACACCTGATGCATCGGCCATGACCTTAGTAAATAGCTCAAACGGTGACAAATTGGACCGGTCCCGAGCTGAACAATCGACCTCCGGCCGCCTCATCAACTCCAGGGCCAAACCGACTTGGCCGTGGTAAAGTGCAGTGTGCAACGGTGTCCAGCCAGACTCAAGGTCTGCAACATTGGCACGCACAGCTGAATGCGCCAGCAGGCAAGACACTGCCGCAGCGAGATTAGCCTCGATGGCCACGTGTAGCGGTGATCTGCCGCAGACAAGATCCAGCGCATTTGGATCAAGACCAATCAAGCCAGCAGCTGGGAGGAGGGATCGCAGGCGCTTGTCGACGGCGGAGGCAGGAGCACGAGCGCTGCGCTGCAGCCCCGGAGATGACTGCGGTGCAGGACATTGCTCAAGCAAGAACTCAAGGGCAATCAGGGAGTGCTGTGGATTGCTGTCAAAGTACTTTAAGATTGTTAAAAAAGGCGAGGACATGTGGCGTTAGAGAGCCAACCTCAGCCAGTGCGGTGCTGCACAATGACAGAACCAAGCAGCTTGGCCTCGGCAACTGTCTTGCTTTCGTCCTCGAGCGGCCGTGGTGGAGCCAGGGTGCGCAGCGTGAATCGGCGGTTGGCAGCACGCTCTGCTGGAGGCTGAGAGTCGATGATGAACTGGCGAATTTGAGCAATTGTGGCCGAGTGGTTGACACGAACAACCATCCGAGTTCCATCAGCGAGACGAACCTGGATGGTGGTCTGCGGCTGCGCAGGATCAACAACAAGCTTGGGGACAATAGAATCAGTTGCAGCGGCTGTCGCTGTCGCCGTGGTGGTGGTGGTGGTGGTGGTGGCGGCGGTTGTGCCCGATGCTGTCGCAATGGTGCTTGGTGGCGAGGTTGGAGCCACGGGACTGCTGGCAGAGCCAAGACGCATACCCGTTCCGGTGAAAGCAGCTGTGCGTGGCTTTGGCTTGGCTGATGGGCGATACTCGTCATTGAGACCGCCCTTCAGTTCGACCACCACCTGCTGGTCCTCAGTAATGTTCGGGACAAGGTCACGAGGAACCATGCCACGGGAGATGGAGTTCATTGCAGCCACATTGGCCGGATCCGTGAACTCGCGAAGAGGTCCGTCGTCAACAGTGAATCCAGTGCGATACAGGCGGATCGCGACATGAACTTCAGCAGGTCCGCCCTCCTGTGCTGCCGCTTCGCCTGCCGTTGACGAACCTGCTGTACCTGCACCGGAAGACTCGGTGGGAGGCAATGCGCTGCCACCAAGGCGTACACCAGAGCCACGGAATGCACCGCTAGATGAGGAGGAAGAGGAGGCAGATGGATTTGCACGGCCAGGTGGGCGGTTGAATGGCAGGAAAGGCTCGGAGTCTGCACCACCGCGGCCAGCAGGAGGCGGGTTACGCTGTGCCAATTCAATCAGACGTCGCATCACACTATCCATCGATTCTTCGCTTGCACCACCAGTGCCTTCGTGGTCGTCATCGTCAGCCGCGGTCAATCCACGAAGCGTGCGGTTGCGAGCAGAGCTAGGTGGGCCGCGGATGGCTACGCCCGAGCGCTCGCCACCAGCATAAAAATCCTGGCCGTCATCGTCACTGTTGTGCTCTTCAGCCGGCATCTGGCCAAGTGTCATAATACGCGAGCTGCCACCGGCATTACGACGGGCTGCGGATGATGCAGATGGCCCTCCCGCCGCTGCAGCTGCTGCAGAAGCTGGCGGTGGGTGAAGGGAGTTCAACATTGCCTCCATAATCCTATCGTCATCACCACCTGCCGTGCCACCAGCATGCCTGTTGCTGCTATCATCACCTTCTTCGGTATCGCTGAGGTCGTCGTGCTCATCGCCTTCAGCCACAATGTACTGCTGGACTGCGGCCTGTAAACATTCCGCTCAGTCATAGATGCATCAATAAAACAATAGACTTCATCAAATGTCAACAAAGTGTTTGCGCTTGTGTTTGCGCTTGTGTGTGCGTTTGTGTGTGCGCTTGTGCTTGTATGTGCGTTTGCGTTCGTGTTGTCTTAGACTACACAGATCTGGTAGCCAAAGGATGGCCCAACTTACCTCAACATCTCCGTTTGCAGCCTCGAGGTACACGGTTGCAACCTCAACAGGTGCGCCAGTGGCGCCAACGAACAGTGCAATCTTCTCCGAGTTGTCCATCAAAGCGTGTTGCGTGTCAATCGAGCGAAAGCGTTTAAAAAAAAAAGAAAACAAAGAAAAGAACATTCACTGAGCGACAAACATTTCGTCGCGTTTGTTAACTTCATCCTCGTCTGTGGCGATTGCCCAACGAACATGAGGGAGCATCTTGCGGATGCTTGCGCGGAAGAACTCTTCGTCAGGTGACATGTCAGCATCACCTTGAAGCTTGCAGAGTTGGAGCACACGGAGCTTGGACAGGTATGGTAAATCGTTCGCTTTGGCGGATTGCAGACCTTCGTGAATGGAGTCAATAAAGACTTGCATGCCGACATTGCTTGACCAAAAGCGAATGTCTACAGCATGAGTAAATGCAGCCAAGAGGGCAGCCAAGTGCGAAACAAGACGAGTGTGTAAAAAGCACTTGAATGTACCCAGCTGAGGTGCAACATTGTGCATGAATCCAATAATGTCCTCGTCGGAGCGTGGGCTTGCCGTGTCCAGGTCGAGATAGTTCAAGCGCGACCATTTCGAACGGAAGAGAACCCGACAAGCTTCGGCACACATTTCGGCATTGGTTGATTCAACTACATTTCCATCCTCGGAATTGCGATAGAATTCGACCACCTCCAGGCGCTGGCGTAGGCTGTCCAGTGCCACCGCAAAAGCCGGGCTGCTGAGAACTTGGACAGGCGGGCCGAGCTTGTACATGAATGCTGCTGGATCGATCCGCACGGTATCTTGGATTTGGTACGCACCAACACCGCTTCCTAAGCGGAAATTGACGAGTGCGGCCGCATCCGCAGCAGCCGTGGCCTTGTTTGACAAGTCAGCTGCATCCTCCAGAAGCCGAGTGCAGAACTTGATATACACTGAGTCGTGTGAGTTCATCATGTAGTCGAGCACAGACAGTCTGCCGTTGACAAACCGACGAATGGAATCGAGCGCATTAGGATGTGGATCACCGCTGAGATACAGCGCCACGGATGCCGGTCGAACAGTCAGGGCATCGATAAACTGGGCCAGATTAGTACCACATTCTTCAGTGATATCGAATGGGTTGAAAATGAGCTTGAGCGACAGAGCATGCAGATTGGTAAAGGTGTTGATGCCATTGGCCATATTGAGAAGCTCACCATCTGGAGCAAGCACCATTTGGAGATGGGTAACACTCTGCGCTCGACTGGCGAGACCATCAACTGTGCTGATTTGGCTTGGGAGATAGTCTAATATCGTCGGCCCCAAGACGTGCAGGTGGTGAAGCCGCTTAGAATTAGCCACAGTCTTCATCAAATCCGAAAATTGCGCCAAAGCAATTTCTGATAACTCAATAGCCAGCCATTCGGTGTATTCAGCGACATAACTCAGACGCTTGGAGTAGCATTTCAAGAAGTCGCGCAGAGTGTCAATCTGAGTAGTATCCTTCGTACCTACAACTCGATACAGTAGAGTGAAGTATTTGTCCATTTCAACGAATCGCTCTTCAGAGACAAGAACGCGGCGATACAGGTAGCGAATGGCTAGATTGTGCATGGCCTTGGAAACGAGACAGAGATGACTCAGTGTATTGTGGTTGCAGTGAAGCATGATTTCCTCGATGAGCTCAACTGGAAGCATGTGCAGTGGGAGAGTGCTGCTCTCGATTCCGATACTGAAGCTATAAGGATCAACCTGTATCATGTCCAATGTCTTATATTGCTGATAATCTTCGTCATCCATTTCGTCATCATATTCCTCGTCGTCTTCATCCATTTCTTCGTCATCCATTTCCTCATCGTCTGTAACGTCCATCCACTCGTCTTCATCTTCGTCTTCATTGTCAGTTTCGGCATCATCATCGTAACTATTCTCTTCATTGTCATCGTCATCGTAGCCATCTTCTTCTTCCTCTTCACTATCATCCTCTTCTTCTTCTTCTTCTTCTTCACAATCATTGCCATCAAACTGGATCCTAATACCAGCTCGACTCAGGATGTCGCTGGCGTTGGTTTTACCAGTCATACATGCGACTACCGTACTGTCCTCGAGCCAGCTCGGTAGATCTTCGTCCATCAGCTCTTGCTTCAGCTTTGCTAATTTCTCTGGCTGATCCATGGTACTTCTGTTTCGCTTTTCTTTGCGTCTTATTTTTTGTTTCGTTTTCTCACAGTTTGGGAGTATCAATCAATTGTAGTGTTCATAAAAAGGCGATGGTTAAAAAGTAATGTACATTTTTTTGGTAAAAGCGTCAGGCTGCTGTTGGCGCGGATTAGAAGCCGTACAGCGAGCGGCCCTGGCGCTTGAGCGCGTAGACAACGTCCAGCGAGGTGACCGTCTTGCGGTTGGCGTGCTCGGTGTAGGTGACGGCGTCGCGGATGACGTGCTCCAGGAACGACTTGAGCACCGTGCGCGTCTCCTCGTAGATGAGCCCCGAGATACGCTTGACGCCGCCACGGCGCGCGAGACGGCGGATGGCTGGCTTGGTGATGCCCTGGATGTTGTCGCGCAGAATCTTGCGATGGCGCTTGGCGCCGCCCTTTCCGAGACCCTTGCCGCCCTTGCCGCGTCCAGTCATTGTTGTTGGTGTTGGTGGTGTTGGTGTTGGTGTTTGTGGTGGTTGTGGGGGAGTTGTTGGTTTTGGGAGCTGGCGAAGCTAGTGAAGCTGCTGCTGTCTGGTTGTGTTTGTGTGTTGCGGATACTGCTGGTGCTGTGTTGCTGTTTTCTGCTGCTGTAGCTTTTGCTGTTCTGCTGCCTCGAGCCGACTTTCCCGCTGCGTTCTTTTTGTATTGCGGCCAGAACAGAGAAATT
>MU603126.1:0-13631 GCA_025201865.1 Ramicandelaber brevisporus
ACATTTGATGCGGTATCAACAGAGTTTAGCCTGGCTACTCATGAGACTGCGGTGGCACCTATTGTTGAAGAGGTTCAACCACCAGTAGTTGAAGAAGAAGAAGAATTATCTGCGGAAGTTGTCGAATCATCCATTCAGCCAGTCAGTCTTGGTCCAGATGCATCCCAGACAGCTTCGTCGGCAACAGTTATTCATGAGCCACATATTTATCAGACTGAACCAGCACCATTCTCATTTGGTGGTGGTAATGCTGCAGGTGGAGATGATAATCTCGATGACTTGTTTGGTCCCTCTTCGTCAGGCGATGCATTCTTCACTGGTACTACAAACAATGATGCCTCTGCTGCCTACGATTTCGGCGCATCGTCTGCATTTGATTACACCCACCATCATCATCATCACGATCAGCAGCAGCAGCAGCAGCAACTGGAGCATGTATATGCCCAGCCAAGTGATCTCTCGTTTGCAACATGCAGTGCTCAGTTCCCAATGCCTCTTCCTGATACACACTTTGACCAAACTGTGGAAGAGTATGCGGCAGCTACAACAACTTTTGCCGATGAATTGATTGGTGAAGTCAATGTGGAAGAAACCCCAGCGACAGTTCCTCTCTCCGATGAGCCAATTATGACTACGACCGCAACAACAGATGCAGCAAGAACAGCAACAACAGCTGCTGCAGGTGAGCATAAAGAGACTGAACAAACCACCACAACTACAAGCAAATCAGAAGTTGGATTTATTCCGAGTTTTATGGAGAGTAAAATGGGACAAAGCGCATCACTTGCAATGGGTTGGTTATCTAAAGTTGCTCAGCCGCTCATTATGGAAGATGTTGATGACAGTGAGCAGCCTACATCCCAGCCACCTCACATGCCTCAGCCTCATCACTATGAGTTTAACTCTACTGACGGATCTGCCACTCAACAGCAGCATCAACAGAATCAGCAGCAGCAGCAGCAGCAGCAGCAGGAACTTGATACTGATGGCACTGTGGAACGCTCAATTGAGCCTCAGTTACAAGGAGACAATGTCTTGTTAGAAGAAAATGGTGCATTCCTTTTACAGTCAGACGATAGTCAATTGCAGATTCCACATGCAGAAATTGCAGATTTAACAGCTCAGCTCGGTGAAGCACATGTTCAGTTATCTGAAATGGATTATGAATTGAATACTACTAAAAACAATTACACAAATCTGGAACAGCAGTATAATCATTTGTTGTCTAATTACAATCAGCTAAGCAGCCAGTATGAAGCTACAAAGAACGGTCATCAGCAGTCATTACATCAGAAGGACTCGGAAATAGCTCTACTCAAGGAGCAAGTTAGACAATTGAACGAACATCGCAACAGCCAGTCTACAGCACAACCGGACAACAGCGCAGAAATTCACTCTCTCAATGAAACAATGTCTAACTTGCAGTTCCAATTGCAACTCTCGGCAGATGAACAAACAGCCCTCTTGTCAGACATTGATGCTCGTAAACAGTCCGAATCCATTCTCCAGAACAGAGTCAATGAACTCACTGAGGAAGTGAAGCGACTCCAGACACACTCAGCGAGACCAACCACACCAGCGGCCGCCTCAATCCGCAGTCCAATGCTTGGTAGTATCTCGTCTCTGAGCGATGCTGATGTGAGACAGTTGAAGCGTGACAAGGCCAAATTGGAAGTGAAGTTGCATTCAACCAGAAATGAACTCGCAGATGCTCAAGTAACTCTCCAGCGCTATTTGGCACAGTTTGGCCCACTTGTTGATGATGATGCCGAATCAAATGCTGTTGAGAACGAAGTTAACGGTGCTGAATATCAGCAGCCTGCACAGCAGCAGCAGTATCAACAGCAGCAACAGCAACAGCAGCATTATCAAGCTGAGACTGCAGCCACCCAGTTTGCCACGCAGACTTCACCAAGACACGATCATGTGCAACCTGCTGTATTGTCATTTGATGCTAAAACTCATGACATTCCAAGTACAACAGCCCATGCCACTACTGCTGCTCCCCCAGTTCAGAACGCATTCTCCCCACCGCCACCACAGCCACCTCAACAGCAGCAGCCAGCATCGAATCTCTATGACAATGTCCATCATGCCCACGATCATGACCACTCTCACGAGCACCACCATGACCATACTGCGGCACCATCTGTGAATGAGATTGTACGCGAGAAGGCACTCCATCAGTTTGAACATCACGACAACGTACATCATGGAGCTGCTCGCACATCGGCTGCCTCTCAACACCAGCATGCTGCTTCTGCCGTTTCCAAGCCTGCACTTGGTGCTCAGTTGTACCATTGCTCGGTATGCTTTGAAGCTCCAATTCTAAACATTTAAACATCTAAACATCCAAACATCCAAACATCCAAACACCTTTTGTTGTTTTTCCGTCGCTCTTTCCCCCTTTCTTTCTTCCTCTTCAATCAAATACTCATTAATTATCAGGGCGATATGCATATGATCCATCTACTAGTTGAAACCTCATTATTGTCTTCAAATTAAAATAATGAGTAAAATGGCTGCATATAAGTAGTGAAAATATGGAATGAAAACGTTAATAATAATGACAATAATAAATGGCGCAGGTAATTATGGATTGGTTTTTAGTGAGCACGGGATCTGCCTCTTGGACGACCACGGCGTCTTGGACCAGGACTAATGTCACCGCCATTGACATGGCCACCACCTCTTGGGTGATAAACACGCGGTGACCGATGCGAGGCTGGATCGAAATCATCATCCTCGCTGTCATCCTCAGCAGCAGGATCAGAGGGTGTATCTGAAACGGCGTCGTAATCTTCGTCAGTATCCATCGCAAGCGGGTTGACATTCGCACTGGATTGGGCAGCCTGGGATGACGAGCCAGCCGCAGAACTGGCTTGACCAGCCGATGCACCAGGACCGCGACGACGAAGAGTTCGGCCAACAACGGCACTGCCAGGGTCATCAGCAGAGCCACTGCTCACATTGCTAGCAGTAGCAGCGGCGGCAGCAGCAGCTTCGGCAGCGGCTTGAGCAGTAGCAGCCTGCTGCGCCAACAGCTTCTTTCGTTGCTCCAACATTGCCTCCTTGTCAATGACGCGCACGGGATAGTTGCGGAATCGCTCTTCTGGACGAGCACCCAAAATGCCAGAAGTGCCATCAGCATCTTGAACGACGTGGCTGAATAACTCGTACGGATCTGGACGCTTGAATGGGTCGGCAGTCGCCAGCTTGAGTCGTTCGAGTCGCCATTTAGAATCAAATGCCTTGTAATCAAATCGATACGCAGCTGGATACGGCGAGCGATTGGTGAGGAAAGGCTCAGCGGCTGCAGAGGTGTCAGTGATGGGAGCCCAGAATCGAGATGTGGTGTTGCCAGCGGTACCAGCACCACGGACAGTGCGACGGCGGCGGCGAGAGTCGCGATCGTCTCCTTCATTGGCCAAGCGGTCGACCTCGCCTTCTGGAGGAGCATCCAGCTGCGGAGTAAAAGCAGCGAGAACGGCAGCGGTAGCATCATATTGGTTGTACTGAGCAATTGTAAGATGAGGATGCAACGACTTGGGCAATACCCAGTCGGCCATACCCTCAGCTGGAACGTGAGCAGCGGCCAATTGAGCAGGGACCAAATGGCCAGCAAGGCCAAGACTAGCCAGGTGCACACCCAATTCTGCATTATCCACTTCTCGAGGCTGAGTCAAGATTCGCATGCTGGCATCGCGCACTGTAGTGGCAACGACTGGGTACTGCAAGTGCGGCGCCATATCCGACTTGTTCTCAACGGCCTTCCGCATTGTTGCCCCAAGTTCTGGTGTCCATGTCATTAGCGATGTAACCGACTGCTGCTGTTGATGCTGCTGCATCAGATAATCGTGCAGATCCTCGCCAGGACAAGGAGCAATGTCGATAATGAAGTTGAGATCGTGCAGTATTTTGAGATATGCAGCGAGTTGCTCTCGAATGCCATGTGCAATGGCTGACCGGAACTCATCGTACAGTCCAAGCTCAGCAACGGTGATATCTGCAAATGTCTCCGGGTCAGTGTATCCATAGCCAGTAAATGAGCGTGAAGACGCTGGTGGATTGTCGTGATGCTCAGACTGCTGTTGGCTGCAACCGATGCCGTTTGAGCGAGAGTGGTCAATGGTAGACTCAGTTTCAGAATCGCAGGCAACAGAATGGTCACTCTCATCATCAGTAGTGTCACTAACCTCGCCATCTGATGTCATGTGCAGCAAGCCAGGCACATCATTGTCAATTCGATGCGAGTGTTTTGTGCCCTTCGATGCCTTCGCCGCAGCAGCAGCCAATGCAGCCTGGGCTTGAGCTTGCTGAGCAACAGCAGCTGCCGCAGCTGCCGCCGCAGCCGCCGCCGCCGCCGCCTTTGCGCTGTGCCCACCACGACCTCTTCCTCGACCACGACCGCGTCTGTTAGCAGAAGCCATTAATAGCTGCTGAGTTTGGACGGCTTGAACAGCAGCAATGTCATCAGCTGTCGAAGCACTAAACACATCATGTCCTCCGGAAGCCACAGCTGCTGCAGCCAAAATCGAAGCAGCACTGACAGAATGAGCCTCGGAGCGAACATATGGAATGATATCCCAGTCAAATTGATCAGAATAGACTTGACCGGCAAGGACGATGCGTAACTTGATCAATACACGCAGCTCGTCGTCATAAATCAGTGATATTGGGGCAGTGTTGAATGTGCCAGAATGCGAGCGTGCGCTGCTGTGCAACTGAGATATGCTGTCGATGGTTAAAGGCTGATTTTGAGGGCCAATGTGAATAGAGTCCAACTCGTTATTTTCATTAACCGAATAGAAATCAACAGGCAAAGCTGCCATAACACTTCCACGCTGGGCATAATCCTCCAATTGCTCATTGATTTGTCTGATAATTAATTCACCAAATTTATCATAAACAAATGCAGGTTTACCAACCAATGCAACATTAGTATGAGACTGATACATTGGCAAACTCATGTTTGGCTGCTGCTGAGGCGTTCCAATTCTCTCATCGTCATCATCCATTATACTATTACTGCGTCCCTGCAGCGCACTGCTTGATGCGGAATTACCTTCAGTGGCCACTAAGATTGAGGCATTTGGAGCAATGTCAACAATGTCAAAAGCCAAGTCTTCGCATAGTCTGCGTGCAAATAATTCCGGAGTAATGTGTCTGTCTGTCAAGTTCCAAGTAAATGTGTCTCTCAACTTAGATCCATCTGGTAGCTCAATATCTATTCTAATAGGAACCAGTCTAACTGGTGCATGTGTAACACTCTTGCGCACTTCATCTGTGATTGGAACCGATGCATTCTCCACATTTGCACTATTGACTATTATTGACTTTCGGGAGGATCGTTGTGAATGACCAGTGGTAATAGTTGTAGTTGGTGATGAGGTATTGCTAATGGTAGTAGATGCAGAGTAGCGCTTTGATTTAACACGTAGTAAACCCAAGTCAATGTCATTGGGTTTGGGGATATGCAAAAGGGGAGCCTGCGGTTTCTCAGGATCCTTAAACTGCGAGTAATTATTGAATCGCTCCAATAGATATTTAACTCTTCTTTGCTCAACTTCATTTGAATTCCAGCTTTGGTTTCTACTACTGATATTACTGCCGGCGTTTGGCGCATCAGTTCGCTGCATTAATCTAGTGGCTCGTCTTTCATGTGGATAAACTACTCTTGCAAACTGCTGAGGAGGTCCATTAGGGTCGACTCCAATGTCTTTATATCCTCTTCCATAAGGCGGCTGATGACCAGATGCCAGTACTGCTGGATTAAACACTTGCTTTACATCAAAATCCACATAATTTGCACGGTATTTCTGCCCTCGAACCTCCAATAACTGTTGTTTATTCTTCAAATTCTTTGCAGATTCATTGGATATCATTTTATATCTGTCTTCATTGGCCAGGTACTTGTCCAGAGTCAACTTTTCAAATGATGTTAATACTGGATGCTGGATTTGTTGAGCAGACTCTTTGCGCTCTTTGGATCCATTAATATCTGTTACCGCAGCATTCGTTGTAGTATTAGTAGCATTGGCTGCATTATTAATATGGGTTGAAGTAGAAGTAGCATTAGTGCTGGCTGGAGTGGATGTAGCTTCAGATTGCTTCTGAGGAGTACCTTTGTCAACATCCATTGGCTCATTGCTGCTTTGAGTTGTAGCTGCGGGTGTCTGAGATGGAGGAGCTTGCTGTGGTGAACGAACTGAGCCAGTTGGACTAGCTGGTGCCGTGGCTTTAGGAGATATTGGGTCCTTCTGTGGAGTTGAGGCAGTTGTTGCAGTTTGTGGCTTTTGTTGCTGTTGCTGTTGCTGTTGTTGTTGCTGCTGTAGTTGTAGTTGCTGTTGTTGTTGTAAAGCCATCAATTGGCGCTGAACTGCTTGTTGAACAATTGGAGGTAGATCATTAAATTGCTCAGGTGTCATTGTAATGATTTTGTTCCATTGTTCTTGTGAAAGTGGCATTTGCAGTGCACTTTGTGAACCTGATTCTGATGACATTGATGATGTGCGTCTCTGTGCTATTTCACTAGTTGCTGATGTTGGTGACACTGTTGCAGGTCCTGTTGTAGTGCTAGAAACTGAAGGGCGAGTTTGGGCTGGCTGTGGAGCTGGACTAGTAGGATTTGAACTTACTTGAGACTGTTGTTGCTGCTGCTGTTGCTGTTGTTGTTGCTGTTGCTGTGATTGTTGCTGCTGCTGTGATTGTTGCTGCTGCTGCTGTTGTTGAATCAAACCCATAAACATACTCTGACGCAATGTTAATAACTCTGCTTGATTAGTTGGTATTTCTACACCAATTCTAGCCAAATTTGCAGCAAATCTAGCCAAATGCTCCTTGTCAACTATATTAGCTCGAGGATCCGTCATTAACAATCGATACAAATCAAATGCCAGTGGTATTTTATTTTCTGGCAACTCTGCAAACGTGCGCTGAACTCCAATTGGAACCATAGATGCATTCTGCTGTTGCTGTTGTTGTTGAACTGGAGCTTGCTGTTGTTGTTGCTGCTGTTGTTGTTGCTGCTGTTGCTGCTGTTGCTGCTGTTGAGCACGAGCTGCTAATAAAGCCGCTGCCTGCTGTTGCTGCTGGTGTTGCTGTTGCTGAGCTGCATTTTGATTGCGAGCCTGCAGTGCTTGCAATAACTGTTGCTGGATAGAGGCCTGCATATGCTGAGGCATGGCTGCAAGTCCAGCCTGTAAATTACCTTGTCCAGCTGCCGTGAGCAATGCAATGATATTACCCGTTTGATCCACAGGCTGAGTGGGAGGCGGTGAAATAGTGCCTGGTACTCCAGCGTTCAATCCAGCCAAGCCGAGCAAAGAGGTAACATCAAGTGACGGCTGTTGCTGTTGCACTTGTGGCTGGGATGGTTGCTGAGGCGCAGTTTGAACACCACCGAGGAATGCAGTAAGATCAATACTACCAGATGACGCATTTGATGTAACTGGATTGGCCACATTGGCTGCAACAGCCGCGGGAGCAGTGGCAGCTCCTCCAGAAAGCAATCCAAGCGATCCTAAGATGTCATCTCCAGCGAGAGCTGGGAGGCCAGATGCAGTCGCCGCTGCGAGCGATGTCATCATTCGAGGTGGCTGTTGTTGCTGCTGATGCTGTTGCTGTTGTTGCTGACCTTGGGCTGTCATTAATTGCTTCAACACTGCTGCATCAAGTCCAAACGGATCAACTGCTGTTGCTGCTGTTGCTGCTCCTGCTGTTGTAGCTGGCTTTGACGACACGGATGCTCCTGCTCCAATGCCAGCAGAAAGTGCAGCTTGCAGAGTATTGGCTGACAGCTGATCGGCTGCTGATAACCCAACAAGAGCTGATGAAGTGCCTGGAATGACTGTTGAGGCTGACGATGTACCCACTGCTGTTGTCGCCGCCGCTGAAACGGGTGCTGCGACTGACGAGCCAGTAACACCGCTAGTAAGTCCTGCCAGGAACTGGTCCATACTATGAGGGAGGGGGAAAATAAACAACAGCGAGAGGCTGGCGATCGCGGCAAGTAAAAGAAGCTGATGGTAATAACACTGATGCAAAAGTCTTTTGTTGTTTTTGTTGTTTTTGTTGTTATTGTTGTTATTTTTCATACGTTGGCTGACTTTGACGAACTCACATACACACAGAGAGAGAGAGAGAGAGCTAACGTGAGAGAGAGCAAGTGAGATAGAGAGAACAAAATCAGACCAAACATCAAATCATATACTCATCAGCAGTTGATGGCATTTAAAGGGCACGTAACAATTCTACAATGAGCAATCTCACCTCTAAAGGATAGTAAACTTTAAGAGTCTCTATTGTTTGGCTGTAGTATACATTCGTTAAAGGTGCGGTAGTAAGTACGAGAGAAAACATCGAGGATCTGAGTGAACTGAAACCTGGCAACTATTAGAGGTTGATTGAGCTATTTCACGGATTCTGGATACATGTTTGAGTGCAGAGACATGTAACGAGTGGATGACTGTTGTTGACAGTGAATGCGTTTGCTGATGAACCGATTTGAGTCGATTTTATTCGTGTTTGTTTTGTTTTGATTCCCACAGAAACGAGGTGACTGGTTTGTTCTCTGCTCTCAACTACTCGACTGAAGATTGACCACTACCAACCAACAACAACAACAACAGCAACACCAGAACAGAACAGAACAGAACAGCAGATCTACCCAGCAGCCAGCCAGCCATGTCGACCGTGAAGATCAAGACGGAGCCAACAACAACAGTAGCAGCAGTCGACGTGCAAGTCAAACTCGAACAGCACACTTCAGACATTGACACCAAACTCGAGCCTGACTCAGAAGCTGACAACGAAGAAGAGTACATCAAATCCGAGAATGACAACGATGACAGCGATGATGAAGACACCGACCAGGATCAGTTCACAATAATTCCCAGGAATCAGCAACGCGTCATCTGCGAATATCCTGGATGTGGTCGTAGTATCAATTCAGCCGGCGATCTGAGAAAACATCAACGTGAGCACAAACTCCATGTAGAACTCAATATATATGGAAAGACTTACACTCTGATTCGGCAGTCGTTAGATGATCGATGGCCATGTCCTATCCCGGATTGTGAAATGACATATAAATCAATATCGAATATATGTGCTCACATGCGAAAAGTTCATAGGGAGACTATGGGACAACAGCAGCAGCAACAACAACAACAACAACAACAACAGCCTCTAGAAACACAGACTCAGAACACACTATATTTCCTTGACGTGGATGACTTTTATGTGAATGGTACTAGATGTGGTTATCATAATGCGACTGGAGTGTTCGTTTGTCACGAATGCAAGTTGGTGCCAGAATGCCTGCTGACTCATTTGCAGCAGAAACATGGATTTGATGAGAAGTCGATTGACGGCTCTGATTTGCCAGAAAGTGCAGTAAACGCAAATGCCGATCCCAATATTAATCAGCACATCGGCAACTCATATTTGGCATCAGCAATTCGTCAGCCATATCAGCTGCAGCAGCATCAGGATATTGTTCAAGGTTGGTTGTGTGTTACATCAGACTGTGGTTATTGTGGGTATGCAACTTATGGAAGGAGCAATCACAAGAATAAGGTGCATCAAGGCGAGCAAATATTGACAGTCCCGACATTGGTGTTGCGCCTTGTGTATGCCAAGCCAAAAGCCAGTTATTTTCTTATTACTTGTATTGACCAAGCAAGCGGCGCTGGCACAGTCAGTAGTAACAGACTGAAACGCCACAGACTTGGCTATTGTCGCAGTGGATTGAGCATTCAAAATGAGAACGAAGATGATACGGATCAGAGCGACACTACAGATGTATCCAATCAGAAGAAACAATGGAAGTGTGAATACCCAAATTGCGAGCGTACCTTCAAGTCAGCTACTAAACTTTACGCACATCGGCGTGAGCACAGACTTGTAGTTGAGACCAATTTCAATGGTAAGACCTTCACTCTTAGCCGTCAGTCTGCAGATGATCGATGGCCATGTCCAGTTCCAGATTGTGAAATGGCATACAAAACAATTGAAACTACTCGTGCTCATATTCGAGACGCTCACAGCACATCGATAGCGCAAAAACGTGCCAAGATTGAAGATGGAGATGATCAACAGCAACACCAAATTATCAAGAAGAAACAACGCATCATTAATTATTTAAATGTGGATGATTTCTATGTTTGTGGTGTTAAATATGGCTATCATCCTACAGCTGAACTATTCATTTGTTACGAATGCCAATCAGTTCCGGAATGCCTTCTAACTCATTTGCAACAGAAACATGAATATGACGGGAAATCGATTGATAATGCGTTTCTACCAGAGAGTGCGAGGAGTAGTGGAAGTGATCCCAATGGAAACCAATACACCAGCAACTCTCATCTTGCAACCACGATTCGCAATCCATATCAGCAGCAGCATCCAGATATTGTCCAAGGTTGGTTGTGTGTTGCACCTAATTGTAGTTGGTGTGGCTCTAATAGTACGTCTAGATATAGACATCAGTGCATGGAGCACGGAGGCGAACAAGTAATAATCGTTCCTGCTCTTGTACTGCGCCTTGCGTATGCCAAATCGAGCTCTTCGTACTTTCCCATTACTCGCATTGATCGAGCAAGCGGCGCTGTCGCCGCCAGCAATAACAGAGTGGGTCAGCACAATCTCAATTACAGCCACAGTGGATTGAACACTTGGGACGAGAATGGAGATGATACCAGCCAGAATGAGACCACATATACACCCAATCCGAAGCAACAATGGAAGTGTGAATATCCTAATTGTGGACAACTGTTCAATTCATCTCAACAGTTTTACATACATCGACGCGAGCACAATCATGAAATTATGATTAATGTGCATGGCAACACTTTTACCCTCACTCGTCAATCTTCAAATGATCGATGGGTATGTCCATTTCCAGACTGTGAATCAGCATATATAACGATTAGTGGTACTCGTGTGCATATTAAAAAGGCTCATAGTATACTAGTGAAACGAAAACGTGTTAAAAGTGAAGACGACAATAATCAACAGCAGCAGCAGCAGCAACAGCAGCAACAGCAACATCAAATTATCAAGAAGAGACAAAAAACTATTCAATATTTAAATGTGGGTGATTTCTACGTTGGTGGAGTTAAATATGGCTATCATACTACAACTGGATTGTTCATCTGTTACGAATGTAAGTTGGTACCAGAATGTCTACTTACGCACTTACAACAGAAACATGGATATGATGAGAAGTCAATTGATAATGAGTTTCTACCGGAGAGTGCTAGGGTTAGTGGAAGTGATCCTAATGTCAATCAGCACGCTAGCAATCCACATCTCGCAGCAGCAATTCGTGAACCAAATCGACAGCATCATCAGGATATTGTTCATGGTTGGATGTGTGTTATATCCGATTGTGGTTATTGTAGTTCCACGAAAGAGTCTAGATATCAGCACCACCGCATGGAGCATAGAGGCAAACAACAATCGACTGTTCCTGCTCTTGCGTTGCGATTACTTTTTGCAAAAATACAAACTTCAAGTTTTCTCATTACTCGACTGGACACAGTCACCAGCAACAACAGTGTCAACCCAGATAAATCGACGAGTCAGTATGATAGCGAGTGTGATGATGAAGAGGATGATGGCGATGAATTAGTGCTGAGTGATTATGGTAGTGAGGATGATGATATCCATTAGCCGGAAGCAGCAACAATATTAGTAAATCCCCAAATTTAACAAGTTAAAATATTTAATATGTCAGTACCTAATATCCATGACCTGAATAACTCCTAGTTTGTTATTATCAATTATTTGTGACTTAAAGAAATGAAAAAGAGTAATGCTATAATCCTCGAGCCTAGCTGCGGAAGCATCTGCTCAGTGCGATGCCGTCTCTCTACTCGATGCTTCTGAATTTGTCTGTTTGCTGCTTCTGTTTCTTTCTCTCCTTCTCCAAACTCAGCTTGCAAACCAAACCTCGAGATCGCAGCAAGTTCCTGTACAAGATGACTAACATCCCGCTCAAACGTCGCCACAGCGCTGTATTTGACTCTTCACCACTGTTCCGGCTACCACTTGAGCTGCTCGAAGAGATCTCGTACTATTTCACTCGTGCTGAAGCTGTTCAGGTTTTGAGGGTCAACAGCACACTCCATGAGGTATTTGCCAATCGTATCTGGCGTCATATCACTATCACCGATCAGACAGTTTGGGAGGCGCCTGCCAGTGCATGGACTCGATATGGATATTTGGTACGCAGTCTCGTTATTCCTGATGAGCTTCCTCCCAATACCTGTATGCCAAATCTGCCCAAATTGTTGAAACTGGAAGTCTTCCTCGGTGGGCTTAGTCACAGCATATTTGAGTACGAGATGCCACTTCTTCAGCAGCTTGATGTCAAGTGCTCTCCAAAGTCAACTGATTATCAAAGTGATGGCACGATGGCTGCTGCAAAATGGATCGATGAAGCTGAAAGCCGCAATCAGAATGTGAGCGTCAATTGGAGTTTGCGAGCTAACTGCCCACATAATTTGGACTGGCTTGGCGATATGTTAGACACTGTAACGAGACCAGAGCAGCATTCTGTAACTCTCGTAGCATTTGATAACCTGGTGCAACTCAGTGACAATAATACAGCAAAACTGGCAGTCATGTTGGTCAATTTTAGTTACGATGGAAGGCTCAGTATTATTGAGGGCTCAGTATCATCGGCTTACAATAGCTTCCTCACCAATTCCAAACACGTTTTTACCAAATTAAAGCATCTTAGTATTGAGTTGACATATGACGATGGCATTGACGGTGATAAGATTCCAAAACTCAGAGACACTCAGTTTCCAGCCATCGAGTCAGTTGAAATCAGAGAAGTTCGCGATTCGTATGTATACCGGTGTGGCTTGAAACTTGACGGCGATTTTAGTACTGTTACAAAGATGCAGTTGACTGACTGTGACAATGCAATCTGGAGCATTGTTACTCATGGATGTTTTCCTGGAGTTCGAGATCTTACCATATGTAGATCAATATTGACTCTTAATCCACTAATGTTGGCGCGACAGTTTCCTGATTTAGACCATCTAGCAATCATTGATGACTGTGAAATAGACCTTTCTTATAACGGCTCAATCCAGTCTACAAAGACTGTGCAACTTCAATATCTTGAAGAGTTTGAAATGGACTTTGCAGACAGAAGTAACTTTGAAATCCGGGCAGATACACTCCAGTTCATCTTTTATCATGCTCCTAATTTGCATAGTGTCAAGTTTCACGCTGGTTGGTTTGCATGCTCGGTATTAGATGAGTTTGTCGAGAATGGTGTGATGAACACATCGGTGCGGCATCTTTCGATGAGGTTTTATGACGATTTTACTCAAGAGGATGAGCTTGACACTTTTATTGAGCTCTTGCCGAATCTGGAGACATTAGAGCTAAGTCAAGATCCGTGTGTCGATCAAGACTTGGTAAGCCATTTATGCAAACGGCATCCACATATTGATATTAAAGCAGTGACGGTCAATAAATTATGGTGATAGCGATGTATGACTCAATGTCTTTTTTAATCAACCACAAATTACTTATCTCCAGTAAAAGGAAAGGAGTTTAACGATTGATGCACTTACTAGGAGAGCTACCAAACTGTCAGGATTTTTTTC
>MU603129.1:3693-19030 GCA_025201865.1 Ramicandelaber brevisporus
TTCGTTCGTTCGTCCGTTCGTTCGCGTGTCTCCTGCCGCCCTTTCTGCCCGTTTTGTTTTGTTTTGTTTTGTATTTCCAGCGCTGCTCTTCTGCCTGTTCTACTTGTCTGTCTCTCTCGTCAATCTGCTTCGGCCGAGCCCTTGAATCGCCTTCCACCACTCCAACTCTTCCAACTCTTCCCAGCCTGATGCGCGCCGTCTCTGCTGCTGCTCTCGTCCTCGGCCTGGCTGCCGTGGCCACTGCTCTCAAAGAGCCACCAACCTCTCTGCAGATCGGCGTGCTCAAGCGCGTCGACGACTGCCCGCGCCGCTCCACCAACGGCGACAAGCTGACCATGCACTACCGCGGCACGCTCTTTTCCGACGGCTCTCAGTTCGATGCCAGCTACGACCGCGGTGAGCCACTCGATTTCACTCTCGGCAAAGGCAAAGTCATCAAAGGATGGGACCAAGGTTTGCTCGGTATGTGCGTCGGTGAGAAGCGTCAGCTGACGATTCCATCGGATTTGGGCTATGGTGCTAAAGGTGCGCCTCCTGCAATCCCACCCAATGCTGCGCTGGTTTTCGAAACTGAACTCATTGCGATTAACGGAGATGCTACTGTGCATAGTGCCGCAGCGAGCTCTGGCACTAGCTCAACGCCATCATCTGCATCTAGCTCTGTACCATCATCTGCGCCAAAATCTTCCTCATCTGCGTCATCTTCTCCATCTTCCTCCCCAAATAATGCGACAGCTCTTCAATTTACCATTATGAATGCGATCATTGGTGTTATTTCATTTGTACTCTTTTAAGGTATGATAAAATGCTAAACGTTTGTCAATAAACATGACGATTAAAACTGATTTAAAAAAATAAAGTACGGTGTATGACATTACATAACATAACATAACATTTGAGATAAGCGATGTATAATTTTGTTTTTTTTTACTAAAGGAAGGGGGTGAATAAAGTACTAGTAAGTAGAATGAATACAAGAACCATTACGGCCGTTTCTTTATTCTTGGTTTTACTCTTTTGGCTCTTTCTTAACTTGAGTTAGTGACATTAATGGTAACCACAATTTATTTATGTCGATTACCGATGATGAATCACCCGCGGCAGGAGTGACCACACCGTCGTCAAATGAGTCCATCTCAGCACTTCTGCCAACTGCTGTAACGGAGCTACCAGTAACTGAGCGCTGCAGGATGCTGACTGGGGATGAATCTAATGGCTGAGCGAGTTGAGCTGGTGGGAGTGTTGTGCCGAGCCCAGGCGGAGTGAGAATAGAAGCGGATACTCCAAACAATTCTGAAAGTGCCTGCAGTGCTGGTGTACTGGTGGCAGCCGTTGTAGTTGTAGTAGTAGTGGTAGTAGTAGCTGCAGCTGCAGCCATGAGAAGCTGAGCCGACAATGCTGAGTTTGGAGTTGATGTCGCCAACTGATTCATCATCGCTGCTGTCGATGAGGCTGATGAGCCCAACACCGGCATGAGCGACGGAGACGCAGTGCTTGATCTACCGACAGTCTGAACACCAGTAACCAATGGCGACATTGCAAATGATGATGTGGAAGCCGAAGTTGACAATAGATTGCTGCCGATAAGGGAGTTCATAGTTTGTCCGCGGATTGGAATCGCAACTTGGATATTTGAGGTAATGTTTGAGGCTGTATTTCGACGGACACCGCTAAGAAATGCATGTTCGAAGCCAACGCTGGGCAAAGCTGGGGTGGGTGATAATGGGCTAGTCTGTGTTGCTGAGGTTGGCGGCAGTGGCTGGAGTTGCTCGGATGCGCTCTTGACGGCAAGCAGCGGACTCGGAATGATGCTGGGAAGTGTCACAGACGGTGTGAATGCAGCCTGTGCGCCATTAATCACATGGCCACCAGTTGTTGCAGCTGCTGTCAATGGAGCAATCGGCATAATCTGAACATGCTGTTGCTGCTGCTGCTGCTGCTGCTGCTGCTGCTGACCGTACCTTGCTCTTTGAATATCCAGCTGTGTCAACTGCGTTCTCGCTCCAGCCGCTTTCACCGCCAACTCTTCCTTTTCCAACCGCTTCCGCCTTCTGTCCTCAAACTCCTGTTTAATCCATTCGTTCTTGGCTGACGATGGTCCTGGCCCAAACTTCTTGCTTGCGCTCTTGTTAACACGACAGCGTAAATCGGTGTCCTTGTTGCGCTGCTCGTTACGACGTCGCCAGCTGCGCTTGCGGTCCCGATTGGCTGCGCGGATTTCCTCAAGCTCGCGCTGCTTTGCAGTTTCGGAATCCAAGTCAGTCAGCATGCCATTGCCGAAACCACCAATAGTACCGATGCTGCCGAAGCCCGGTGTGCTGCCTGACGATGTAGGAGTATACGATGCGCTGGCGTAAGGAATGATTGTCGGGGCTGGTGTGAGGTTGAACGCAGTGACAGCATCGTTGCTACGAACAGAAACTGGTGCGGCTGGTGGTGGCAATGGCAATAGCGGTGCCAGCAACGAGTGATGTGACAAACCAATACTATTTGGCGAGATATTGGCAAGCTGCTGGAGTTGCTGCTGCTGTTGCTGCTGTTGCTGCTGTTGCTGCTGTTGCTGTTGCTGTTGCTGTTGGGCTGGACGTGGCACAAGCATTGGCAGCTTTGCAGAAGTTGGAGGAACAATTGGAGTGACGGGAGTATAGCAAACTGAGCTGTTGCGCTGTTGCTGCCGTTGACTAATCAAAAATGGAGCAGACGCCGACACTGCTGCTGACACACCCGATGATACAGCAGCGCTGGAAGTGGCTGTATTGAGCAGCCCTCCACTTCCAAGTGAATTTGATAGGGAAGGCACAGGAGTATCTGATGATAATGAGAACACGGCCTGGAAGGCGGTTGGCGACGGACCGCACGATACTGACGAGGCCAATCGTCTGCCGGTTGGCATCGCAAACGAGAGTGGCTGAGGCGACGTAGAGAGCTCACTGGTAGTGCTCAAACTGCTTGGATGAGACTGTGGCGCGACGAGAATCATCGAAGAAGCACCCTGAATATTCTGTTGCTGTTGTTGTTGCTGTTGCTGTTGCTGCTGTTGTTGGCGCGACTGCTGTACGGAAGGTTGATGAAAGTTGAAGGAAAGTGGGAAAGCAGTTGATGAGATGGAGGGCGATAGATATGGCAGAACCGACGAAGATTGGGAGTCAACTGTTGCTGGTGCTGATGCTGTAGTCGTAGTAGTGACAGTGCCTGCAATGGCTGCTGCAAGGATCGCCTCAGTGGTAGAAGGTGACAATACTGACGAACTTGACTGAGTTTGCTGCTGCTGTAGTTGCTGCTGTGGCTGTGGCTGTGGCTGAAGCTGCAATTGAGCGGTGTGAGATGAAAAGGCAGGTGATAAAGTTACTATAGAAGTCTTCTGTGGTGTCTGCTGTTTCTGTTGCTGTTGCTGTTGCTGTTGCTGTTGCTGTAAAGTGCCAGAGTTGAGTACATCCGACAGCTGTGCCTTTGTTACACGAGGGTTGCCACAATCGCCACTGGACATTCACAAAAAAAATTCACAAAAAAGGCTACGAATCGAGAGCCAACAAATAGAATGCCGAGTAAGATATGAAGTGCGAAGAATGATGAACGGTACAAAGCCAAGACCTGTGGGGGTGAAAAGGAAAGAGAGGAAAAGAAAGGAAAGGCTCGAGCCGTTGGAGGGGATCAGTGCACAGGAGATAAATGAGCGGAGGAGGAGATCCAAGTGGGACGAAGAAAGAATAGTCGATGACAGAATACTACGCCGGAACTGCTGCTACGCGAGTGAGAGAGTGTGTGTGTAAGTGTGCGTGTTTTTTTTTTTCGCTGCTGTCGTTGCTGCGTATATTTTGTAATACAAATAATAAAAGAAAAGAACGGAAGCAACAAAAGAAAAAGAAGAAGAAGAAGAAGAAAAACGTATGATAATATTAGAGAGAGTGGAAGTAAGCGGAAGTTGCACCGATGGGACCGATAGTCAGGGCTCTCTTGTACGTATGCGGTCGGACGGACGGATGTGGCTGATGTAAATAAAATAAAAAGTGGGTGTATATGAGAAGAAAGCAATATTAGAAATGAATGAATGAATGGCTGACAGAGTGTCTGTGTTAGACTACAAGAACGAACTCAGCAAACAAAGGAGGACACAGTGGTGGCTGCTAGAGTGTGTGTAGGAACAATGGGCTGAATCAATGAGTGGGTGGGTGAATGAATGAATCAATGAATGATGATGATGTGGTAATGTGGGTGAGGAAAGGATGGATGGATGAGTAAGAAATATAATTAAGTGTTTGATGCGGGTGACCAGAAAGGATAGTGATGTGAGCTAATATAGAATACTGGAAGGAATGTTCGCCAAGAAGGAGGAGGCTGTAAATAAGTCTGTGCGTCGCTGTCTGTGTATGCGGAGAAATGGATCTGTGGTGGATGGATGGACGGGGGGAAGGGCGACGATAGAGAAATCTGAGAATAATAAAAACGGAGAAGAAAAAGACCAGGCAGACAGACAGACAGACAAGATAGACAAGCGGCAATTATTGATACAACAACAACAGCAACTGTGTTCCGGGACCACGGTGCCTTTTAATGTTTCTCTCGCGCAAGATGCAGGTATCTCGTCGCCAAGATGACGGAGAATAAAGGAGGGGCTGGAATATCGGAGGAATAATGAGGTTCAGCAAATGGCGAGAAGGGAAACAGGACCGGCAGCGAGGCGGCCAAGATTTCAAGTGTGGGTTAAAAACAGATTGGTGTGGGTAACACTGAGGGAAGGTATGCGCACATGCGAGCGTGACAGGAAGAATCGAAAGAATGAAAGAGAGAGAAAAAATGGATGAGTAAGCGTGTGAATGTTTGTTGTTGTTGCTGTTGATACTGTTGTTGAGGCGCTGCGGCTGTCTGCCAAGAAGAAAGTTAGAGTCAAGATAGGAGAACCAGTAGGAACAATGATTTGGTAATGCCCGATAGTCTCGCACAATTCGGCGTTCTGTTTCTCTGCAACCGCAGCAATAGCAATGGAGTCGATTCTTCTCCGGTACTGTGAAATTTGGTCACGTTGGAATGCCTGTTCTTGCTCTTGTGTGTGGATGGGTGTGGGTGTAGGTGTGTGCGTGAATGCGTTCTTGCCAAAATGGACGAATAGGAATGACACGGAAGTTAAAAAGCTTTTTGAAAGATGGTACCTCCGGTCGAATGGGAGTGGTTGGGCGAATCGGCGAATTGGAAATGCCAAAAAAAAGTTAAATTAATTTGTGCACGGGCGATGTCCGACTGAGCGGAAATGAGGCTAGAGGACGAAAATAAAAATAATTCTCGAGAGATGGAAGAGAGAGAGAGAGAGAGAGGAATGGAAGAGCTAGAAGAGCTGGAACGAGGCGAAAGCACGGGTAACGCGTGGGTGATTGCGTGTTGGTGCGTGGTACTTGGTATGTGTTGAGGGAGTAGGCTGAAAAGATGGAAGATGTGTGGATAGGATCGGGGAAACCTGAGCAGAATCAACAAAAGGACAGCAACAGGTTGTGTGTTGAGGTATGATAGGACACGAATGGAGTAGGAGATGGAAAAGACTTTTTGGAGGATGGGGTGGAAGGAGGAATCGGCGAGGTGGAAAAGGGAAAAGGAGAGGGAGGACGGGAGAGAGGATGAGGCGAGGTGAGGTGAGGTTAAAGCCATGAAGGAAGACGGGAGGCAGCAATGGTCAAAAGCAACCCTTTTTATCGGAGGTCGAGTCCAGCAGCAACAACAACAACAGCAACAACAACAAACGAGTGCAGGGGTGCCGATGCTGGTTGTTGTTTTTTTTTGGGCTCTTTGGAGAAAAGAAAGGTCACAGACCTTCTTCATCCTCCACAAAAAGAAGACGCAGTTGCCAAAAGAGACCACACACACACACACATACACATACCTGTTCCCTTCCCAGAAGCAAGGCCCTCTCTCATGTTTGTGTGTAATGACCTGAAAGAACTTCCTCCTGTTGTTTCAAAAAGAACATTTGGCTTGTAAAAGGGCACCAAAGAGCACACTTGTGTTGCTGTTGTTGTTGTTGTTGTTGTTGTTGTTGTTGTTGTTGTTGTTGTTGTTTTTTTTAATAAAACTACACAAAGGAGCCACAGGTTAAATATAGCATTGAGTCTATCTCCGACGCAAAACACAGACCAAAGGAAAAACGAGGCGTTTGTTTGTTTATTGATTGTTGCTGTTTATCATTGTTGCTTTGTTTTGACACTTGCTTTGACATTTGTAGTGTGTTTCACTTCAATTATGTTACTCCGAAAAGGTGCATTTGACTTGTGACCAGCTTCCTCATTTTTCGTGTTTGTCTACTCCTCATTCGAACACACGCGAAATTTCTCCAGCCAATCGGCTCGACTTCCCACACTATTCATTTTATTATTCACATTTGTGCCACTATTTCTCATATTCAAAAAAAAATCACAACCCGAACAAAAGGGTCACGAGGGCAGCATCGCGTGACTGATGCCGAGACCATGGCCATTTACTAGCTAATGAAAGGCTAGGCTCACGATGCCTTCACTTCTCTCTCTCTGTCTCTCTGTCTCTGTCTCTGTCTCCCTTCCAGTCTCCTCGTTGTATGACTCGCACCGTTGTGCCTTTTATTCATTCAACCAACTAACGACCTGTCAACACTCTGGACTTCCAGTCTTGCTGACCATCACATTCTCTCCTACTCCCTTTTTTGCTTTGACTCTCTCGCGTCTCTACCCTCGACACTCATATCGATTCAGTTTCTACAGACGACGCACATCAGGCACCCGAGACAAGGCATTCAGCTCGGGCCACTCTGTTTCCGTTCTTTTTTTTCCCTTTCCGTTCCGTCTGCACATCGCAGCCCTTGTTGGGTGGCTGTCTGACTTACTAGCTTGTTTGCTTGTTTGCTGACTTGCCTGCTTGATTGGTAATATAAGAACTCTGCCCTCGCGTCACCTCGCAGGCGCGTCTTGCCGAGTCTTGTTTCACTTGTCTTGCATTGGCATCACGAGCCACTTGAATTTTTCTGCTTCATCTTCAATTCTTTTTTTTTTTATCATTTTATCTACTCCTCGCTAGCTGCACAGTGTGCGTCATAACTTATTCTAGTACTCCAGCGCAGCTCCTCTACTTTTTTTTTTTTTCTTCTGATACCACACAAACGCAAGCGCAAGTGCAAGCACAAGCACAAGCACAGACTCAGCAGTCCGCTTCCTGTCAGCTGTTCATTCTCTTTCCCTCTTCTGCTACGTGCTACATAGTTGCTTTCCCGATCAGCTCTTCTTTGCACCAACTATCCAACTATCCAACTATCCATCTATCCAACTATCCAACCAACCATTTATCCATTCACCACCATCTACTGTCCATCCAGCATCATTGGGCAAATCATTCAAACGCGTGCTCTGTGCTCCGTGTGTCGCTGTCGCTGTCGCGTAAAGTCGCCAAAATCTCGTTTCAGCCCTTCCTTCACAAGCTTCTGGCCTTCTTCCACTCAAAATCTCCTGCGAGCGAGTCACCGTACCAAGCAACTTTCTACTAATCTTCACGTCAACCGCAACAGTTTAACCAGCTACCCACCTACCTGCTTACTCACTTACTCACTTACTCACTTACTCTCCAACCAACTACCAGAGCGTTTTGCGAACGGCAGCCAAAGTTTGTCAGCCAGCCTGGAGATGACGCCGACTATCGCCCGCAATCCTCGCATCGAGTCTCACATTGACGACGACCATTCCCCGCGCAACGTGTATGCTCCGGCCCGGGAGTACTACACGGAGCAGCAGAACCTCTTGTTCAGAACACGTCCGGTCAACTTGGTAAGTGAAACCACAGTTCCTCCTCTGTTTCTTTCTTTCCTCTTTGGCACATTGATCAATGCAGATCGCAATGCATCTCTTTGATGTAATCGATTATCGTATCCAGCCGTGACCACTTTTTCGCAGTTGCATTTACTGTTGTTACTGTTTTTGCAGTTGCTGCTACTGCCGCTGCGTTTGTGTACTGCGCACTTTTTTTGGACAGGGTTTCTGTGTTTCGGAGCGAAAAGGGATGTCTATGCAAGTTATCCACATTGTTATGATCAGCATCATTTCACTGACATCATACATTTACTGTGTATTTGATTATCTTAACACTAACTCATGTTCCTTTCGGCACTTTTTGTTGTTGTTTTTTTCTTTTACAGTACGGAGGCAGCACTCCACAGAAGGCGGCGTCCAACAGTCAAGGCACCTCATCGATTACAACTTCGTCCTCTGCCGGCGCAACTGGAATTGGCTCGGGCTCAAGCGGTGCGAGCGGTGTAAACCAGACCAAACTGGCACGCAGAGGCTCGCACGATTCATCCTCAACCAAGCCGCGCAAGTTCCTCATCAATGTCGAAGAGACTGTCCAAGCCATTCTCGCCCAGGAAGACACCGATGGTGATATGCAAATTACCGTCAAAGATATGGGTCCCAAGGTTCTCAAGGTTGGCACGGCCGATTCTCAAGGCTTCAACAAGTACGACATTCGGGGCACGTACATGCTGGCCAACCTGCTTCAGGAGCTTGCTCTTGCCAAAGATTACGGCCGTCGCTACATTATCATCGATGAGGCGAGACTGAATGAGAATCCAGTGAGTCGATTGAGCCGCATGATTCGCTATCAGTTCTGGGATGGATTGACTAGAAGAATGGATGCCAATGGCATTGAGATTATCTGCAATGATCCAAAGAACAGAGGTGCTGATAACACTGCTCGCATCTATGTGCCATACAACGATGACATTGCGTATGAGTATTACTGTCAAGTGTCACGCGATCGGCCACATTTGGGATTGCAGGTGGTGCGTTTGCCAGAGAAGATTACCGATCAGTTCGTAAAGGACATCAACACCAAGCCAGGCATTCTTGCATTGGCACTGCATCGCATTCCGAGTGCCGATCCAGCTGACAACTCTCCGGCTGCGTACGAGCCACTGCCGTTTGTGGTTCCTGGCGGTCGCTACAATGAAATGTATGGATGGGACTCGTACTTTGAAGCACTGGGCTTGTTGAACGATGGACGTCTTGATTTGGCGCAGCCCATGGTTGATCACTTTATATACGAGATTGAACACTACGGCAAGATTCTCAATGCCAACCGCAGCTATTACTTGGTGCGTTCTCAGCCTCCATTTTTGACGGATATGGCGCTCAGTGTGTATCGTCACCTGCCAGCAAACACTGCCGACGAGAACAAGAAGTGGCTCAGCAACGCCATGCGTGCTGCTGTCAAGGAGTACCACACTGTGTGGATGGCCGAGCCTCGTCTTGACAAGCGCACTGGACTGTCTCGTTTCCGTCCAGGTGGTCTTGGTATTCCTCCGGAGACCGAGTCGACTCACTTTGACCATGTGCTGATGCCGCATGCAAACAAGATTGGCGTCACTCTGGACGAGTACAAGGATATGTACAATGCTGGCACCGCAGTCTCAGAGGAGCTCGATGAGTACTTTGTGCACGATCGTGCCGTCCGCGAGTCTGGACATGACACGTCGTACAGATTGGACAAGCGCTGTGCTGACTTGGCCACGATTGATCTCAACTCGCTGCTGTACAAGTACGAGATGGATATTGGCAACACCGTTCGTGACATGTTTGGCGACAAGTTTGAATGCGTTGGACCGGATGGCGTTACGATTGTTCAGAGCAACAGTGCCGAGTGGTTCAAGCGCGCCGAAGACCGTGTTCGTGCCATTGACAAGTACTGCTGGAACGAGGAAGTTGGTCTCTATTTCGACTACGACACCAAGCAGCGCGAGCAGAGTGGCTACGAGTCCGTCACCGGTATCTACGCGCTGTGGGCTCAGTGCGTTCCGCCGCACCGTGCCGGCCGTGTTGTCGAGACCATTCTTCAGAAGTTTGAGGTCATGGGTGGCCTTGTCTGTGGTACCGAGGAGTCTCGCGGTCCCATCTCGCTGGATCGCCCGAACCGTCAATGGGACTATCCATACGGCTGGGCTCCACATCAGATCATGGCCTGGCAAGGTCTCTGCAACTATGGTTTCCAGCACATTGCCCAGAAAGTCGCGTATCGCTGGCTCCTCACGATCACTCGCGCCTTTGTTGATTTCAATGGTGTTGTTCCAGAAAAGTTTGATGTCGTTGAAATGACGCACTTGTTCCACGTTGAATATGGAAATGTCGGAACTGATTTCAAGCTGGTTCCGCGTGAAGGATTCGGATGGATGAATTCGTCGTACCAGCTGGGACTGACCTATTTGACACAGCACATGAGACGCGCCTTGGGAACGCTGACTCCAACGGATGTGTTGTTTAACAAACTGGCTACGCCGATTGGTCCCCTAACCACGGAGAGCACTGCGTCGATGTCAGGTGCTTCAAGCAGCGATGAAGCTGGCAATCCGATGGCCGCCGCTGCTCTGGCTTCGTCCCATTAACCAGTCTCCATCATGTGTGTGTGTTTTTTTTTTGGTGCGCTTGTTGATTTGTTTGTTTCGATTTAGTTTGGTTTGGTTTGTTTGATTTCACTTATTGTACTCTTCTTCTACATCTCTAACTCTTTTTATTATTATTTTAGGTTGCTTTATCTTTCGTTGTTGCCATCTCTCATTGCAAGTGTTCTCAGTGTGTCCGCCTCCTCTATCCACCACCATTTTGTCGTCATCTCTTTTGGAGGGTTTTGTTCTCTTTTGTCTCGTTTTGTTTTGTCTTGCTTTCTCTTCTTCCGTTGGTTTTTGTTGCTTATTTTCTTGATCATCCTCTTCATTATCATTTTAATCAAAAAAGGTTATTCAAAAAAAGAAAGATAGAAAGGAACTCTCTTAATAATCCCAGCATGCCGCAGCCCGCAGTCGACCTGGCCCATTGTTGAAATCGATACTGGCGGAGGGAATACGTGAAGCGTTGACCAGGTTGTCTGGGGAGTGCTCTCCTGCTGCGCAGTCGTTTTTTTTGTACTACTGCGGACTGCCAACCACACCCAACCTCCGCAGCGGTTCGTTCAACTTTTGACCACTCGAAATCGTATAAATTCTCCGGCTTGGCGTCGCTTCCGTCAGCAACCAACTTTCTGTTTGAACTCTCAACTACTTTTACACACACTCACTCACTCACTCACAAACACAAAAGCGTATTACTCAGCAGCAGCAATGTTCGTGCGAACACGTTCAAGCGCAGGCGTCCGTATCAACGCGCCGCAAAAGCGCATTGCAAAGCACTCCTCTTCAACCGCCGGCAACAGCCGCAGCAGCACACCCACTCTCGATACTCCACTCGTTTCCGCCTCCATCAAGTACAGTGAACTGGATGCATTTTTGGAGCAGAATCCAGACGCGTGGCGTGGAGAAGAGTACAAACCGAAAACGTGGACAGTGCAAGATGTTCACGGCGCTCAGCTCACCGGTGCAATTCAGCAGCAGCTCGAGAGAATTGCCGACAAGCGCAACAGCGACAAAGCTGAAGCACTAAAGAGACTCAGTGGACTGCTCAAGCATAACTGGGCTGCAGAAGCTATGGATGACAACAGAGAAACTGTACTGGAAGAAGCAGTAAAGACCATCAAGCGTATTACCTGTGGATTCACCAACATCAGAAACGACAAGCTTCTTGACGAAGTCGTGAACGCAGCTTCGTTGGTGGCATTGTGGTTTGTGACACTGGCCGACGACCTGGAGGAATTGGCAACTGGTGATTTGGAAACAATGCCACTTTATGAAGAAGTGGCACAAGTACTGCGTGCAGCAATCATTGGTGAAAACTGGCATCCAAACGACGTGGCCAAGGTGCTGCCTTCTCTCATTCGGGCACTGGCAACTGCATGCTTTGTGACGGCGGATCTCCAATCTCCAAGCAATGTTGATGCGCTGCTGACACTGTGCGTTGAGCAGCTCCGCCCGCTGTCCACCCATGTCCCTGCCGAGGTGACCACCGCCCTGCTGAGTGCATTTGGTCTGGTGTACTCGACTCTCGATGCTGACTCTGATGCCGCTCGCACTCACTATGAAGCTGCCATTGACAAGCACATCACCCTGCTGTCACACTCTTCCACCGATGTCAGAGTTGCCAGTGGTGAAAACATTGGTCTCATGTACAGCATCCTGCGCTCCGCTTCCCAGGACCGTCGCATGGCCCTCTCCAAGCACACTCGCCACTCTTCGCTCATTGACACCCTTTACGAGCTGGTTGACACCCGCGAGCAATACGTCTCTCTCCGCGACACTGCATTGCAGCGCTCCGCATTCCGCGACATTCTGGCCACCGTCGAATCTCACGAATCGCCATCGGTTCGAATCAAGATTCGCACGCGTATGATCACGTTTACAGATTGGAGACTGATCCATCGGCTGAACGGACTGCGCGATGTGCTGGATGCTGGATTCCATGTGCACTTCTACGACAATCCATTTGTGCAAGACACATTTGGCGTTGAGTTTGACAAATCGTCACCTAAGCAGGAAGATGGAGTTGTAGGTGGAAGAAAAGGCGACAGAGCTGGAGACGGTGTAGAGATTGTGCCGAGAATCGTGGTGCATTCGAGATCGGATCTGGCCAAGCAGAGATCCATTGCGGACAGACATAGCAGAACCTCACGCAGAGAACGTCGTGAAGTCATTGACGATGGTCGTCAATAAGCATCACACAAGTCACCTTTTTACTTCATTTTCTTCCTTTTCAAACACATTTTTCATTTATAACAAAGGACAACAAGTCAGAATGACGTTTGATGTTGCGCTCATGCAGCAAACAGCTTGATCATATCAACCAAGATGACTTGAATGATTGCATGTGTGTATTGTGCAAGCAATGTCAGCAGAGCGGTTACTAAATTATTTTTTGTTGCCGAATCCAGCACTAGCCAGTCTCTCTCTCTCTCTCTCTCTCTCGTGCAATATTACTTTGACTGAACTTTCATACTTTTGTAGCGCAGCCAAGACAGAGCGACAGAGCGACAGAGAACGAGGTTGAAGGGCGATGGAGAAGGCAGTTGTCAAGGCTACGAACCGCGATCTGGTTCATCCGAAGCAGAAGCATGTCGAGAGTACGTTTCCCTTTCGCAAAGCTGCGCAATCTACGAGAGAACAGCAGTCTGCACAAAAAGAGTAGCAGTAGTAGCAGTAGTAGCAATACTAGTAGTAGCAATACTGATAGCAAGAATGATGAAATACTGACATTAAACTGTATCTGCATCTGTGTATGTATATGTACAATCTTTGTTGCGTGGACACTACAAACAGCTATAATGTCGTTGACATGGACTGGCAATATTACGATGGATGAACTCTTTACTCGTATTGAACAACGTTTATCCGAGGGCAGCTGGGTGGTTGCGCTGAAAACTCTTATTCTCATTCACATTATGCTCACTCAGAGCAACACGGAGCGTGTTTACTCTCATCTTGGCAATCGGCCACATCTGCTCGATCCAAAGCGGTTCACAGAATCCGTTCAGCATAGCATGGGCAACATTAGCCAGGCACGCATCATTGCCGCCTACTCTCAGTATCTCTCTGATAAAGTTGCACTGTTTCGAGATGTTAAGATAGACTTTGTCAGAGAGAGAACTCCAGCAAACTCCAACATTTACAACGCACGTAGCAAATGGACCACGAAGGGATTGCTGCATGAGACTGCATCCGTTCAGAAGCAAATCCACTCTTTGGTCAAAGTCCAAGTGCCACTGGAGGATATCAATAATGAGGTTACATTTAGTGCATTTAGGTATTTGGTTAGAGACTTGCTGAGATTGTTCCAGGTTATGAATGAAGGTGTGATTAGAATACTGAAGAGCTATTTTGAAATGAACGATGATGACATGAAGAGAGCATTGGAGCTGTACAAGCGGTTTGTGAGAATCACTGAGAGAGTTTCTGAATATCTGCGATTGGCAAGAATGGTGCCGAGATTTGGCGGTGAGATTCCATCTCCTAAACATGCCCCATTGTCATTAGCTGTTGCCTTGGAAGAATACTACAATACACCTCAGGCACAGAGAGCCGCTGTGTTGAATGCGCCTGCCTCTAACGGATCTCCTCCGCCAGTGCCTCAGAAGACTTCAGCCCCAGCACCGTCAGCTATGAAACGAACTGCGACATCGAGAACAACCGCTGAGGATGACTTTGCATCTGCATTTGATATTCCGTCGACGTCACAATCAGCCCAACCACCACTTCCAGCAAGGGCTACAGCGGCTGGTGCAGCACCAGATCCTCTATCAGCATTTGATGCAGCATTCGGAGATTTGGCTAGTTCATCAAGTGCTCCACAACCATCTCAACCAAAGCAACCGCAACAACCACAGCAACAACAATCAAGTGGAGGAAATGCTCAGCAGAATTTGATTGACTTCTTTGCTAGTATCGAGGCTGATCAATCAGCAGACAATGCAGCAGCTGATGAAGCCTGGGCATTTGGTGCACCTTCTGTAAACGGTGACGCTTCTTCCATCCATACTGCAACTCCAGAGTCTACGATAATTCGTGCTGGAAACAAATTTATCGACTTATCTACTCTTCCTGCTCCATCTCCAACTCAACAACTGCAACTGCAGCAACCACAACAGCAGCAACAGCAACAGGCAATCATTAACAACAGTAACGCATTTAACTCAAACCCATTTGCAGCGTTCTCTCAGCCACAGCCACAGCCACAGCAACAAGCACTCTTCAATGTCAACTCAAATAGTGCAGTTTATACTAGTAACACTATGCCAATGGCAGCGTCTTCAATGGTGGTTGAACCAGCCTCGAGACAAGTTGGAAGAGCACCTACAGCAGGAGATCCACTTGCTTTCCTAGATCCATTTGCACCAGCTCAACAAGTTCAGCAACCTCAGCAAACTCCAGCTTCACTGACTCCTTCATTTGGACACACTAATCACAATGGTCATAGTGGTAATGGCAATATAAACAGTAATAATCCATTTGCAACTGTATCGGCAGCCAGTGCAAGCTCATCTAATAATCCATTCAGTTCATTGAATCCATTCAGCCAGCCACAGCAACTCCAGCGTCCATCTCAGCCTGCCACCTTATCTCAATTGGCTCAGTCATCCCCTCATTCATTCTCTTCAATAACGCCACAACAATCTAACTCTATTCAACCACAGCCGCAACAGCCACAACAGCCACAACAGCAGCTAGCACAGCAACCAGCACAGAATTTAACGCCACAGCAGCAATATGAACTGATGCTTCAACAACAACAACAGCAACTTCAGCAATTGGAATTACAACAGAAACAGAATTTGCAAACTAGATCATTCTCTCAATCCTTCCTCTAACCATTAACCAAATTATATTAAAGTAAATCTAATTAATCTAATTTACTTAACTTTCAAGAGATTAACTTATAGTTTATGATTTATAGTTTAATGATACTACTTTACATTACTTTGACGT
>MU603130.1:0-18919 GCA_025201865.1 Ramicandelaber brevisporus
TGGATGCAGAGCTTGACTTGATTCGTCCAATCACAGAAGCACCTCTCCAAGTGTACGATGAATTAACTGCAGATTCAACAGCATTCATACCAGACACTGCAGCACTCGCACTATTGGATCCATCAGCTGCTGCTCACGATAGCTCACGCACTGTTCCAACAGCGATAATCCCTACATCACACTCTCCATCAACATCAACTCACCTCTCACTTGCTCTACCTGTCTCTGACGAAGTACCACCACCACAGCAACAACAACAACAACCGCAACAATCACAGCCAGGTTTGCTAGCGCTATCAATTGGCAATGAAATGTCCATTGATGAGACTACAATTGAAACACTCAGACCCACTACACCAAAGTTACCAAAGTATATTGAGCCAGAATCCCCTCCTCCACAAATTGTCGCTCCACCAGCTGAGCCCGAAAAGCCAAAAGCAGCACCAGTTGTCGCATTGCTTAGTTCAATATTTGGTGGAAAGAATAAATCAAAGCAGCCAGTAGATAGTCCGCCTGTAGTAGCATCGTCACCAGTACCAACACCAACAAAGTCCAATGTTCTCACAGATGCTGAGCCTGATAGCTTCTTTGGTGATGATTTACTATCTTCAGATGATGACAATGGTATAAATGAAGATACATTGGGTTTGGTTGACGCTTATACTACCACTGCTGCCACTGCTACTACAACTGTGCCTCCTCTAGTTCAAGAACCAACTGGTGTATCTCAACCACTACAGTCACAATTGCAACAGCCGCAGCAACAACAGCCACAGCCACAATTGCAACAACAGTCAGTAGTTGACAATTCAGATGTATTCGAAGTATCTGAGATAGTACTGCCGTCATCTGTGCCAGTTGAATCATCTACAAGCGAGTTCTTGAACGCAGATCGACACCTTCAGCCTCATCAGCAATGGTCTGTAGAAATTGCTCCAGAAATGGATACCGCACCAACTTCCACTTTTACTATTGATAATTGGATCACTCCAGCCAATGAGACTACAACTACAACTACAAATGAAACTGCGATTGATAATGAAGCTGTGATTGATACCTGGAAGACAACAGTAGATGAAGCCACACGAGAAGTTGCTCCAATTACCGACACTGCTGCAGAGACTGTATACGATGAAGCATCAGTCAGAGACCTACAACCGATAGAGCCTGTGACGGAGCTTGATACACTGCTACCACCAGTAACTACATCAACAGACACGTTCAATGCACTCGTTCAGATGATATCAGAGTCGATCAGTGTTGACCCAGAAACGCCAGCTGCCATCAACACTCCACCAGTTGTTACAGCTGAACAGCCTGTTATAACGCCAGAGACTGTTCTATCAGCTCCATTTTCAGTCAGCAATATTCTCACATCAATCGCAGCAAAGACTCAACATGAATTGGACAATGATGATAATGATGATAATGTGGATGATGATATTAAAGTCGATTATGACGTTTACACAGCACCAGAACAGCCAGAACAGCCAGAACAGCCAACACAAGCATCAGCTTCCCTTGATATAGAGGCTGAATCTCGTGATGAAGAGGAGTCTGAAGTGGATGATTCTCACAGCGAGCAAATTGCCATCGCACCAGCTGCAGTAACCTTGGCTGACATACTTGCATCAATCACAGCATCGGTGTCTGTAGACTCTGAAATCGATTCACATGTTCAGCCTGCAGATGCAGTTGATGCCCATGTTGAACCTGCAAAAGAAGATGCTGCCACTGAAGCTGTCGACTCTGCCATTGATTTGCCTACTGCGTCTCTTCATGCTTCCGAGCCAGTATCTGTTATCACTGAGCCAATTACCACCTCCGAGCGCGCTCTGACACCATCTCCTGTTGAGTCTGTCGTTGCTGTAGTGGCTGCTGTATCCGAGTCTGAATCGACGCCTGAAGTTGTTCCTGAGGCTGTTCCTGAGGCTGTTCCTGAGGCTGTTCCTGAACCAGATCCATCAAGCGCTCCACTTGTAGTCCAGCCATCCCAGCCAGATGATGTGGTATCCGTTGAGCCAGTCCGTCCTGTATTCTCGTTCCTGCCTCGTTCTGAGACTGCTAGAATTGCCACTGAATCGAAGGCTGTTGAGCCTGAACCTGTCGCTGAACCTGTCGCTGAACCTGTCGTTGAGCCTGTCGTTGAGCCTGTCATTGAGCCTGTCATTGAGCCTGTGTCGGTGTCGATGACTGTCCCTGAGACCACATCTACCGCTTTACCAGAACCGGCACCAGAACCAGTGCCAATACCAGTAGTAGAACCTGAGGCTGAGCCAGAGCCAGAGCCAGAGCCAGTGCCAGTCTCAGAGCCAGCATCAGCACCAGCACCAGAGCCAGAACCAGCACCAGAGCCAGCACCAGAACCTCAAGCACCTATCATTAACGATGCCATCCACATTGTGCCTGATGTCCCAGAACCCTTTGCTCGTCCAGCTTCGCCTATCGTTTCTGCCAGTGTTCCCGAAGTGGCTCAGTTGATTGCTGAAGATACAATTGCCCAAATCACTGAGACTGTCCGGCTATTCTCACCACCTTCACCAGTTCTGGAGCCAGTTGATGAAGTGCCAGTTCATGTAATTGCTACACCTGCCGTCATTGTTCAAGGGCCAGCTCACATTGAGGACGAGCCGCCATCATCTCCAGTTACTCTGCCCGCTCCTGAACTCGCGGTTGAACCTGTATTTGAGCCCGAGCTTGTGAAGGATGTCCCTGTATTGTCTGAGGCTGTTAACCTTGATACTGCTGTTGTCCAAGCAGTTTCTGAGGCTGTTGTTACACTGCCTGATGAGTCCGTGCCTGTTACTGTTACTGCCGATGGTGCTGAACCAGTTCCAATTGAGCATCAGCCTCTTGAGATTGTTACTGTGTCACAACCAGTTGAAGAGCCTGCTTTCGAACCTGCTGTCGAACCTGCTGTCGACACAACGCGATCCTTCAACAAGTTCATTATCGAACCGCCAGTTGCATTCATCGAGCCTGAGCCAGCTGTCCAAGTTGAAGTGTTGCCCCCGCCGCCACCACCACCATCACCACCACCACCACCTCTTCCATCGCCTCCTTTGCCAGCTGTTCCTCCTCTGCCAGTACTTGATGTAGCACCTGCTTCTGTTGATCCACCAGTGCTGCCACCACCGCCGATTCCAGCGCCGCCAGATGTTGAAGTTGCCCATGAAGTTGAGACAGTTATCACGACACCTCCTCTTCCACCACCACCATCTGCAGCACCACCTGCAACACTTGAATTTGAACAAACTCTGGTTGCACCATCTCTGCCTTTGCCACCGGTTGTTGAGGAGCATCCTTCACAGCGTGCATTACCGGAGCTGTCATGGCCTGCACATCTTCCTCCTCCACCTCTGCCTCCTCCTCTACCTCCGCATAGCGTTCAACAGCACCCACCAGTTATCATTGAGTCTGCACCGCCATTGCCTCCCCCACCTTTTGTCCAAACAATTGCTGAGCCGCCACAGCCACAGCTCCCACCACCACCGCTTCCTCTGCAACTGGCCACAGCTGTACCAGTCGAGACTCCTCCACAGCTGCCACCGCAGCTGCCGCCTCCACCAACGAGCCCTCCTTCTCGATCACTGCGCACTGCTCATGCTCGGTCTCATAAGCCAGCTACTTCGACAAGTTCTGCAGCTATGTCTGATGCACCACCTGCATTGCCACCACCACCACCACCACCACCACCACCAACTTCGCCTCCAGCTGTTGTTTCTGAACCAGTTCAGTCCTTCAAGTCGATTCCTGCAAGCTCCCATGTCGATACTGTTGCTGCTTCCAGTTTGCCGATTGAAGCTCCAGTCTCATTGCCACCCCCTCCGCCACTAGAATCACGCGCTGTGCAGCCAGCTGCTCCTATCTCGCCTGTGGTTGAGTCACCTGAACCAGTTGCTGAGCATCCGCCGGTAACTGCACAGACTGCGCCAGTTTTGTCTACGCCAACTCACCCCACTCCAATTCTAACCAATGTGCTGGCATCCGCAACTGCTGCATTGGCCGAATATGATGACGATGATGACGAAGAAGAGGACGATGCCAATGACGATGCCGATGAAGATGGCGATGATGAGGAGTATTATTATTATGTCGATGAAGAAGAAGAAGAAGAAGATGGAGAAGAGGAGGAGGAAGATGATGAAGAAGAGGATGAGAGTGAGTACTCAGAACCTGATGTTGGCGGTCCTAGTGGATATGCAGATGATGAAGACTACAGCGACGATGAAGATGACGATTTTGATGACTTCGTCGAGGTAGCACACAGTAGAGCAATCCCAGCAACAGCAGCAGCAGCAGCAGCAGCAACAGCGACTAATAACATGGATGACATTGATGGTGAAAATGACGACTTTGACGACTTTGATGACTTTGCAGAAAATAGAGCAGCAATTCCTACAGTCACGTCTCTTGATATTGTTCAAAGTCCACCAGTTGTGCAGATTGAAGATGCGATTATTGAGGCAGTTGCATCCTTGAGCCACGAAGTTTACCCAGATTTGGGTTTGATGGCAGATGACCATCCAACCACTATTGAGGACCATGGTAACTCTGCTCTGTTGTCAACTCTGAGCACTTCCAGCAATGCATTTGGAAGGTCAGTTCGTCCGATTATGCACAACGCTCGCACATCACAGCAACAATCCAGTGGTACAGCGCGGCACTTGGTTAATATGAGTCTGGCGTTCTATGGCAAGATTGCAGCCGAGCGCACTCGCAAAGGCAAGCGGAAGCCACTTTCAGCAACATCCTCCAAAACGCCAGCATCAGCTGTGGCAGCCAATGGCAGTCTTCGGTCACGTACTCAGCAGCACAAGCGCATGTACTCAGCTGCGGCTCTCGTTCAGCCAGCCATTCCCGACTATGCCATTCCAATTGATCTCGCAGCTGTACGCTCGCTGTGTGAAGAATCTCGCGCCTCTCTCAATGATCTCGACGAGGCTACACTGGCATCGATTGCTGCCAAGATGGAGGTTCTCGTCACAGAAATTGCACAGGCTGTAGTCATCATGCGAGATAGAAGGATGACATTGCGTGACGACCTGCAGAATAACCATCAGATGCTGGCACAACTGTCTAGCCATCCGATTGCCTCTACAGCAATGAAGTCAACGAGCAGCAAAGATGGTGCTCGTACACCGCTCAATCGAGTGTCACCAACTGGCGTCAATGCCAGCATGGTTGAGATGTTGATGGCTCCTCGACCTGAATATCAGCAGCAACAGCAGCAGCAGCTTTTGCGGTCGTCATACTACAGTGCCGGTACGGTGTCACCTGAGGGCTCCAATCCGAGTAGCCCTCGCGATATGGCTTCGCCACTTGGAGGCATTCCTGGCGCACCGCGGCGGCGCATTGTCGTTGGCTCGTCACCTGCCGCCGGGCGAGCCACATCCACTTCATCTGTGACGGTGTCGAATGGCACGATGGCACACATCTCACTGTCGGCTCCAACTGCAACACACTCTACGCCTTCTAACTCACACACCACAGAGGAACCAAGCATCAGCTCAGGTAGTGGTGCGGGTGCTGGTGCGAGTGCTGGTGAGCACCTGTCCATGTATCAGCAACACTACGCGAATCACCACACAGTGTCACCTCGGTCGCCACCAGCTCAGATCATCCGCCGATCAAACCCAATGGCATCCTCGGTTCTGTCACCAACTGGTGCTGTCTTTAACACTGTCGGTGGCGGTGTAACTCCAGTTGTTGGACTCGGGATCGGTCAAGCACGCAGTCCACCGCCAATGCATCGCGCTCCACTACCCCAATTCACGAGATAACTTGCTCCATTCGACTTTTGTCATCTTTATCATCCTTGTCATCTTTAGCACCTTTAACTCTAACTTTGATAATATTTTTACCCCCCCCCCGTTTACATTCATTCACCTTTCAACTACTATTGCGCTACACGACTTGAGCTAAACATTGTAGAAACTGCGAGCATTTGCTTCGATTGACAGTCAGCCATTCAGCACATCAGACTGGCAGTTGGTTACACTGTTGGACGATTTTCCTCTTCGTATAACGTCAGCCTCCGTCAGTAACACAGGCACACAGGCAAGATTTCCCACTCACATCCCAACTGCTGCGTGCAACCCCCAGCCCTACGTTCATCTTCAACCAGACGTGTCATTTCAGAGTTATAGCTCTCACGTTCCTCCTCCTCCTCCTCCTATCCCCCACCGCCGATCCACGAATAAACATACAAAGGAGAGTGTACTCACATCTTTGCTTACTCTGTCAACCACAACTTTCATTTGCCGCCTCTTCTTCATCAATTCCCGTTCCTCCTCCTTTCCTCCCTTTTCTCCCTTGTTGACTGACTCTTGACATCACTCATTGTTTATTTTCCTGTTCCGAGCATTGCATTAACTGATAGCCTTCTTGTGAGAGTTAGAGTGAGCATTTCCCGGTGTCTTTGTCAACTTTACTTTGACTTTCTTCGGTCAAGTCCTTGTTGTCATCTTCTCACGTCCCTTACTCTTATTTCTCTCACTCACTCATTCATTCCGTTCCGTTTACTTTACCTCCATTGCAGTTACTAGTCCGCCGTCCTTGTTTTGTTGTTTACTTGCCTACCTACTGAGTGAGCGATAGAAGTCCCCTTACTGTTTGTTAGTCATTCATTCAGTTACTAACTCTCCCACACACATACACACATACACACAGATTGACGAGAGAGAAAGAAAGAAAGAAAGAAACAGTTTCCACATAGACAAAGAGTAACAGTGAGATGATGCGATCATTCCCATATCATCCTGTCGATAATCCACAGGATCCGGTCACTGACATTCAGTGCCAACAGCAGCACCAGCACCAGCAACCGCCAAGTCGGCACATCCTTGATAATCCCCGTCCTGATTCCTCACTTCAATCGCCATCCTCGCCACCGCTATCGCCATCGCTTGCAAATCCTCAACAATTGTCCACATCACCTGTACTAACAACCAATACAACCACTACCGTAAACAACAACAGTAGCATCAACAGCAACAACATCAACAATAGCAGCAGCAGAACATCTTCGAATTTGCTTGCTTCGCTGTCATTTGGGTCTCTTCCGTCTCGTGAACAATTGTCTCGTCTTTCTATCAGTGTTGACCGAATCCGTCAAAGTCATAAATCGTTTTTGGACATGTCATCGCCTACATCTGAATCTCATCATCCCCTCTCCAATGATATAAACAATAGAAATAACAGCAACATCAGCAACAACAGCAACAACAGCAGTAATGCGGGTAACAATGATACAGCCCGCTCATACTATATTCCACATTCACAACGTCGCCGTGGATATTCCAATGCAAATAACAACAACAATAGCAGCAACAAAAACAGTGGAAGCAATACATTTCCACGTCAATCGTCCGTTTATTCTCAACGACATGGCGTGTATTCTCCGAACTTCACTCTGTATCAGGCCCAGCCACATCAGCTGAATCAACTGAATCAACTGAATCAACTGGACCAACTGGACCAACAGCTCCATTCAACAGCATCGCTCGTCAGATCTCCTCAGTCGTCGACATCTCTACTGGCATCAAACTATGAAGCTGACAAGACACTCTGCGCAGCTGCAGCATCCGCGGCCGCAGTCGCATCTGCCGCTGCTTCTCCATCTTCGGTTCCATCAGTGCGCCGTGGCTCATTTTATGCATCGACACAGCATCTGCACACACCCATTGTTCACCCCGGCTCAACAGCAGCAAAAGCCACTGCGGACGGTATTGTGATTCCACCTTTATCGGCCGCTGCATCGCCAGGTCACACTGCTGACATTATTTGGGAACAGCCGCCGGCTTCATCCACAACATCGCCGCATAGAGTATCTCTGCTCCGTTCAATACCTAGTGCAGTAGTATCACCACTGAATCGTCCACACCAATATCACTCCAGTCAACAGCAGCAGTACCCATACCAACAACAGCAGCTTCAACAGCACCAGCAGCATCAACAGCAGCAACAGCACCAGCAGATCCATAGCTGGGAGATGCAGGAGTTGACCAACAGCAGCTACCACAGATATCCAGAATCACCTCGTGAAGCAGCTGGTTCATCTCCACAGGCAGCTTCAACAAACATGCGCCGAAATATGACAAACAACTCAACTACCAGTAGCAATGATACAACGGTGACTAACAACGAGGGAGGCATCTACATGCTGCCAGCACATTTCTCTCGTCCTCAACTGCAACCCTTAAACAACGAGCGTTCCAATACTAACACAGATACATATCTAAATGGATGGCCAGAATCACCTGAGATGGATGTTAACAACAACAGTAGCAACAGCAATAACAATATCAACAATAGCAATGGCAACAATAACATTGTGAGATCAACTGGCACGCTGAGGCAGTTCAGACGCAGTGGCAGCATTTTCATTGCCAACACAGCCCATCTCGCTTCAATGGCCGATTCTGATGGTCGTCCAAATGTCAAACTTGGTGGCAGCAACCATGGCTACGGACATGGTGGAGAAGGCAACACACCAACTTCATCGGCCCTTGGCAGCAACGCCAACCCACCCGTCGAGTACATTGAAGCCACGGAAGATGATTTACGCAATTTACGCCATGTTACCGATGTTGTTCCATTTGCCACCTACTTCATCGTGTTGACTGAGTTATGCGAGCGTTTCGCCTTTTATGGCGTATCCGCCCTGTTCCAAAACTACGTCTCACTTCCTTACAACTCGGCATCAGTTGGAAGCGGTGGCATCATTGGCGGCTTAGGCAAAGGCACTCAAGCAGCTACAGCCATGACAACATTCTTCCAATTCTGGTGTCAGCTCACTCCCGTTTTTGGCGCGATCTTCGCCGACTCTGTTCTGGGCAAGTTTCGAACAATCATCTTGGCAGCATTCTTGTACGCAATTGGCATGATTGTATTGACAGTGACTTCGCTGCCAATGTTTTTGGAATCAGCGGGTGGCAATGTGGTGGCAATGATTGGGTTCATTTCAGCAATGTGCATAATTGGTGTTGGCGCAGGTGGTATCAAGCCAAACATTTCGGCAATGGTTGCAGAGCAGCAACTGCACATTCGCGCCTACGTCAGAACCTTGCCCACTGGCGAGCGAGTCGTGGTGGATCCCAGTGCCACAGTTCAGCGCATTTTCAATTGGTTTTATTGGGCAATCAACGTTGGTTCATTGTCATCTATTGGCACAACTTTGATTGAGAGATATGTCAACTTTTGGCCGGCGTTTCTGGTGCCCACTGCAGTGCTGTTGATTGGTGTTGTGATTTTTATTGCTGGAAATCGACACTATCGACATGTCAAGCCGACTGGTTCCATTCTGATGGTGGTTGTACAGGCGCTGAGATTGGGAGTGCGTCGTGGGCGAGAGGCAGAGGCAGCTGGTCGTCAGCTTGTTCACACTCGTGATCAATACCGACCTGGTCGTCTGGACTGGGCCAAACCATCCACCTTCACTCTTGCTGAACGCAACTCACCATATTTGCGTCACATTGTCTGCTGGAATGATGTCTTTATTGACGAACTCAAGCGAACTCTCAAGGCTTGCAAGGTGTTTCTGTTCTTCCCCATTTACTGGATGTGCTATGTGCAAATGACAAATACACTCATATCACAGGCTGCTACAATGAACACTCATCAGTTGCCAAACGATTTGATGCAGAACATCAACCCAATTGTGCTGATCATATTGATTCCCGTGGTGGACTTGTGGATTTATCCGTTAATGGGAAAATGGGGCATCAAGTTCAGACCGATCTCGAGAATGACTGCTGGGTTCATGTGTGGTGCAATGTCAATGGCGTACTCGGCTGTGATTCAGGATAGAATCTATAGCATCTATCAGCATGACCATTCCAACAGCGACCTCATCAACAGTATTGGTGCCAGCAGCAGCAACAGCAGCGATATCAGCAGCCTCGGTAGCATTAGTAGTTTTGCAAGCATTGCGGATGTTGCGGGTGGTAATCATTCAATTCAGCCACAGTCGATTATGTATCCAACGCCGACATCGCCAGCTAACATCTCAATTTGCTGGCAGATTCCATCGTATGCGCTCATTAGTATCTCTGAGATTTTTGCGCTAATCACGGGATTGGAGTATGCGTTTAACAAGGCTCCAGCGTCGATGAAGGCTGTGGTGGTATCACTATTTATGTTGACGGGCTGCTTTGGTGCAGTATTGAATTATGCATTCATTCCGCTGGTAAAAGACCCATACATCACAGTCATGTATGGAGTGATTGCTGGTATTACAGCGGTGCTGACATTGTTGTTTAGATACATTTTCAGGGATTATGATCGCGAAGAGGCTGCTGAAAACGTCATTGGATGCCACTAATTTTAACACCTCTCATTCCCCACCACTAACTATTACTTCATTTCATCTCAACTAATTTCATCTCGTTTGTTTGTTTCCGGTCTTTCAGTTCCTGTTCTTTTAATTTAATCATTTGTACTGTTACTTTCTTTTAGTATCAAGTTGATAGAGTTAATTTATATTAAGATACTATTTGTTATTCATTTAGAAGTTATCGAGTACTTCATCGGTAACATCAAGGATTCGGTCAATAATCTTATCGCTTTTACCTTCCTTCTTTCTTGCATTTTCCTCTCTCTTCTTTTGCTCCCTCTCCTTATCTGCTGCCGTCATACCCGCAGCATCCTTATCATCGCCTCTATGGTTACCACTGTTGTTACTATTGCTGCTGCTGTTGCTCATCTTGTCTTTGACAGTATTAACCATGTTGCCAATCATTGGCACCTTCTTTGATGCTTTATCCAAAGCTGCCGAGGCGGATGCTGCTGAGTTTTGCATCAATTTGTTGAACATTGCCATTTTCCCAGACTTAATGCCATCGGCGGGCATTGGTGGCGGCGGAGGTAAAGTCGACACATTGATTCCCTCGCCCAAATCAACCTGTGGCTGGAGATATTGTGGCTCTGAGGGCTGGGGTGGCTGAGATTCAATTTGGGATCTGCGTGGTGGCATTGGCGGAGGTGGAGCTGATGGATGAACTACGGGCGATGCAACAGCTGCGGAAGGAGGAGGAGGAAGGACTGGAGGCTGCTGGTAATGTGGAGGCAGCTGCTGTTGAGGAATGTTGACTGGTGGTGGACGCAATGGCAGGACAGTGTGTGATGAATATGGTGGTGCAGCTGACTGAGGATTCAAAGCCAGTGAACCAAGCTCGGCAGTTGGAATGCGAGCCTGCGGACCAGCTGGTGGCAGGTTATGGAGTGCTGGATGCGCTATGGCTGCTACGGCTGCGGCAGTCGGTGGTGGCGGAAGCGGTGGCGCTGTTGTTGATGAAGCTGATGATACTGATGAAGCTGCTGTTGTTGCCGTCGTTATTCTTGACAAAAGTGCCACTGTATTCGTCGCATCTATCGGTGGCAGTGCGATATTTGGTACAGGCGTCAGTCGAAGCATCAGTTGACCACTAGCAGGCTTAACTGCAACTGGCTGATATGCTACAATATCGCCACTTGGATGTGTCATGTAAATCACATCGTAGCCACTAAATCCCACTGTTGCATTGTTACTAGATGCATCCGCATTGTTGATATTGCCGTAGATGGTGGTATGCGTTGGTGATAGCGTTGGCGAAATTGGATCGTGGCCGATTGCATGTGGCACATTTGGCACATTTGACACATTTGACAGCAATGGTGGCACGTTTGGACTCGATGGCGAAGACACTGCGGATGCTACGCTGGCTGTTGTAGCAGTAGTGGGAGAAGCAGCTGCGGTGGTAGAAGTTGCAGCATTGGTTGTCGTGGTTGTAGAAGCGGCCGCTGCTGCTGCGACTGCCGTTGCTACTGCGGAAGTGGAAGTGGAAGTGGAAGCGTAGTATGCTGGCCGAGGGTCTTCCCAGCTCGTGCTCTTGTCCGCCTTGTTGACAAAATACGGGAAGCCGCTGCTGGCGTCAACAGCCATAATCCAGTTTGGAGGGAAAGGACGTGTGTCGGCTTTGGCGGCTGCGAGGAAGCTTGCGGGGTCTTGTGCGTTTGCTGACATCGTGTTCTGTATTCTATGTGGAGTGCGTGATAGTGCAGTTGTATACTCAGAGAGAGGAAGAAAAGCAAGAAGAGGCAGAAGAAGAAGCACACGCAGGAACAGGAATCGGCGACGAACAGAGAAGACTGTTCCTTGCAGAGTACTATTTTCAGTCTCTCTGTCTCTCTTGTTTTTCTTTTGAGTTTGTAATGGAGTTCCCAGCCCAAGTCACCGCAGCGCACATTGCACAGAACAATCCGAAATATATTGGCTCCGATATGCAAAGCTGTATAGCCAATCATCGACCTTGCATCTCGAACGCAAAGACATCAGCTGACGCAGAGCATGTTTCGTCAAAGTTAGTTGAATTGGATATATAAATATTGCAATGTTACATGTAATCGAGTACTTCTTCAACAATGTCGAGTATTTCTTCATCGTCATCATCGCTACTGTCATCGCTGCTTTCGTACCACTTCTTCTTGTCCTTTTTCTTGTCCTTCTTCTTTTTCTTCTTGTCCTTCTTGTCTTTATTCTTCTTGTCTTTCTTGTCCTTTTTGTCGTCGTTAGTGGAGCCTTTTTCACTGCTCATTGCACCTTTGACCGAGCTGACCATACTGCCAATAACAGGCACTTTTAATGAGACCTTGTCGAGAGCTGCTGATGCCGATGCACTTGGATTCTGCATAAACTTGTTGAATGTTCCCATCTTGCCAGGCTGAGTTTCGGATGGTCGTGGTGATGGTTGCGGTGATGGTTGCGGTGATGGCCGTGGCGATGGTTGCGGTGATGGTACAATCTCCTGCGTAACATTGACTGGATATTGTACTGCAGCGGTGGTAGGCGGTGGATGAAATTGCGGCGGCGGCGGCGGCGGCGGCAGCGGCTGTGGGTAGCGTGGCGAAGGAGGAGGAGGAGGTCTCGGAGGCGGAGCTGGAAGTGAAGAATACGAGCTATAAACGGAACTTGTCGATTGATTATGGAGAGGGAGCGAGCCATATTCCGGAGTTGGTGGAGCAATCTGTGGCCGAGGCTGTCCATAATGATGTGCTTGATATGACGCTGCAGCAACGACAGCTGGTGCTGGAGGTGGTGGGAGAGGAGGTACGACGCCAGCTGGTACATAGGGAAGTGCAGCAGTGTTCATAGTGTTCAGTTCAGGTAGCGCGACATTGTGAGTTGGCGGCAGGCGAACAAGGGAGGGTGCGCCAGCTGGTCTGATGGCAATCGGCTGGTATGCCACAACATCGCCATTTGGGTGCTGTGCGTATATTACACCGTAGGCTGACATGGTGGCAGAAGGAGGGGAAAGGTTAGAGAAGAAGAGTAGCCTGACAAATTCGGAAGTTGGTAGCGCACGGTGAGAAAGACGAAGAAAGGTTGACTTTATCGTCAGCTTATATATTGTATTGTATTACATAATGCTGTAAGACGGCTATTCCAATGGAGAACAATCGAATCAATCGGCTCTTTCCCTTTCCCCCGCTTCACTAAAATGAACGTCATGGTGAGCAATCAAGTTGGTGTTCTCTGCGGAACATCCATCTACAGTCGAAATCCAGCACAATGGGCATTTTCACACTGTCCGACTTCCATTGATTCGCAATTCATCTTGCGAGGAATAAACAATAGAGCTTGATTTAGCCTGTTAGTAAAAAAAGAAAAGAAAACAAAACAAAACAATGAATAGTACCGAAACAAATTAGAAAAAAAAAATAGATAGATAGAAGAGTTTAGCGCTTTGACTGTTGCTCCACATTCATCAATGAGCCAATCAGCGTCAAAATCATCTTGGGCTTAATCTCAACAATATCCTCTGGCAGCAGGAAGATGGTGGCGCCAATCTTACGGGCAGCCGAAATGACATACTTGGCATTGTTACGTGCCTGTTCATCTGTCATATTGGCGCCAACGTGCAAAGCGCTGTAGTCAACGAGACCCGGCTTCATTCCATTCAAGACATCGGCCAGGAACAAGCTGGTACGCAGAGAGCTGTCCTTGAATGAGCCAATGCGGCCGGTAGACTTGAGCGTGCCTGGAGTGTTGCGCTGAGCAGTGGTGTTAGCCCAATTGATCATGTCAACGTCGGTTACTTCGCGGCCGTTCTTGGCGAGAGACTTGAGAGTTTGAACAATGTTCTCGCGCATCAGCTGCCAGACGAGACCCAGTGTGAGAACCGGAATGCCATCAGAGATGTCAGCACCCTGCATAGCGACGAGCTTGAAGCCGAGCTGCTTACCCAAGTCAACAGAGTAGTTGGTGTTTTCGAGCTGCTTGAAACGGCTAATCAGACTGCCGTCTTCTGGGTTTGGAACAGCATTGGCTGGAATCTTATTCACACGGCGCCACTGCACGAGACCAGGCTGCAGCTTATCGTAAACCTGAAGAAGAACGAGACCATCGCGCAGGTCATCGAACAGGCTGTTGACAAATGGCTCAACACCAAGACTGTTCAGCCACAATGCAAATGCACGAGCTTCGCGATCGAACTGAGCATTGCCAAACAGGGCATCGTCCAGCTCAGCGCGGTCGGTGCTCTCATCGAGCGGCTCAAGGCATGGGTGGGTATTGAACAAGTGAGCAACAAAGGCCAAGTTGAGCTTCGGGTTACCAGCAACCAAAGTCTTGGGGCTCAGATAACGACGGCATCCAATAGAATCAGCATTCTGCAAAACCATTTCGGCGCGACGCAGCAAATCATGCTCCTGCAGTGGAGCACGGGAGCAGCTGTTTGGTGCAATCTGGTTGAGCAGCACTGTGTAGTTCTCACCATCCTTGACATCAGTTGAGAAGTTTGTTACACGGCGACCCCATCCAGCAGCCTTCAGGTGGTAGTTGAACCAGCGCAGCAGAATGACATCTGGTGGCAAGCGCAGGAAGCGCTCGATGGTCTCATTCTCTTCCAACAAACGATACAGCTCTGGATGATACTTGATATCGATCTTCGCCAGCAAACTGATCTTGATAATTTGCCAAACCAAGCCCAGGATCAAATGCTCTCTTCCCTCCATCAAATCTTGAGATCCAATGTTAACCACGCTGCATCCAATGGCTTTGGCTGAGTTAACCACCACGTTGTTATTCTCAATCATCTGGAAATGCGAGAGTTTCTTGCCACGGTTCAGTACACGCTCATCAATCGTGTCTGGAGAGGCTGTGTTGATCAGCTTGCTCAGCAACAAACCATCTCGGCACTCATCAAACAGCTGCATTGTGTTCTCATCAATGGGCAACTTGTCTCCAACATCCGAGTCGCCTGCAAGAACCTGGTTAATGTGGATAGTGAATTCAGCCTTTTCATCTTCGTTGATGCTGTGTGCGGTACTCTCAGTTGCACCTTGAACTGTGATGACATTCTTCTTGGTGGGCAAAACTCCACCAACGCCGCGGCTTGGAGAAGAAGTGGAAGCACTGCCACCGAAAGAGGATGTACCACTGGAAACACCTCCAAATGCACTGGCAGCACCACGAACACCGCCGCCGCTGCCACTGCCGCCAGAAGCTGGGGCATCCTTGAGCTTTGTTACAATTTCGAGGAACTCGTCAAATTCAACACTGCTTTGAGAACCAGTGTTGACTTGACGAATGGCAGCGCGGACTTCATCATACGACTTGCCTGGAGCAGCCTGCTGGCACAGCTTGGGAAGGTCGCGCGTGTTCAAATAGCCGTTGGCGTCCAATCCAAACGAGCTGAACTGAGTAGACAGTGCTTCAATATCCCATGGCTTGAGTGCAGGGAAACGCTTTGCCACCTTGTTAATATCAACGCGGAAAGACATGGTGATGATGGAGGAGCTGCAGTTGCTGTTGCTGTTGCTGTTGTTGATGATGAAAAGAGTAGTTGTAGGTTAGTGTGAGTGTGTGAGTGTGTCAGTGTGAGTGTCTGTGGCACAAAGAAGGAGGAGAAGAAGTGCAGTCGAGCGCGTTCGTCAGTTCGTACAACGGGGTATCGACTGTCAAAGCTTTATATCGGCAGGCAGTCAGGTAAGCAGGTAGGCAGGTAAGCAGGTAAGCAGGCACGCGCGCGTACAACAGCTTATAAGGTTGATGAGAAAGCAAAAGGTAAAGAAAAGCAAGAAGCGAAAGGCTGATGAGAGGGGAAAACGGAAGGAATAAACGCGACACACACAGACACATAAAAACGCGAGGCAGGTTACGAGGTATCTCCCCCACCCCAATTGGCGGAAGCCATTCAAAAAAAAAACTTTCCACCAAAGACTTTTCGCCAAGCCATCGTTTTGATAGCCAAGAGGCACTTGGCATGATGGGCGCCAAGGATACAACAAAAAGAAAAAGAGGAAGAAGACAAGAGAAACATTTAGCCGCGAAGGCTTGGTTTGCTTGTGCCAAGAAATGTCATTGAAAGTAAAAAAGTAAAAAAGAAAAGGAAATGAAAGGAAATGAATGAATTAAAGCGCATAATGTTATGGAGTGCATCAATGTATTCTATATTTTTTTAAAGGAAAAAGGGTTTACTTTGTTATTTACTCATCATCTTGCTCTTCGTCAGAATCATCGTCAGAGTTATCCAGGTCAGCAAACACATCTTCTTTTCTTCTGTCTTCTCTCTCCTTTTCGACCTGCTCCAAATACTCATTCTGCATTCTCACAATATCAGTCGAATCTCTGGAGTTTCGGTACTTGATCAGCAGATCCTCATTCAGCGTTCTAAATCCATGGCCCCATGTGAATCTAGCCATCACTGCATCGCCAAACACATTCATATCGGCGATGTACAAACATGCCGCAAGCGCCTCCGCACAATTCAGCTTCCACGGTCTTCCATAGTTCACTTGGTTTGCCGCAACCAAATACGGCAGCAAACGCAGATTGCGAGCACGCATCTTGTGGAATGGCACTTCGCTAATGCGAGCCCAGGAACAGTCAACGACGGCAATGCCGTGCTTGGCAATGATTTCTCGATCGGCGGGAGAAACGGCCTGAGTGCCGTTGGGCGACAGGACGATGCCTTTGAAAGGCTGAGTGAGCTTGAGCTCTTTGACAACACCCATGCGAGCTAAGCGGCGACCGGAGCAGCGTTTGGGATCGCAGTGATCGAAATCCCACATGGCAAGTGGGATTGGAATGGTAGGGATAGAGTTGTCAACGGCATCATCTTCGCTGTCCTCTTCGTCGCTGTCTTCGCCATCATCATCACTGTCAGATTGTTCATCCGAGCCAGAGTTGTCTGATGCATCATCATCCTCACCCGATGCAGACTCTGATGCTTCGGATCCATCCTCGCTCTCATCGTCGTCATCGTCATCATCATCGTCGTCGTCCGAACTCTGCAGCTGCTTGCGCCGAGCCGCTATATGCAGCTGATCTGCACGCTCGGCTCCACCAAACTCATCGCGGTCAACATGCCGAGATCCTTTCCAAGCTGCCTTGCCGCCACCACCGCCATCGCCCCTGCCTCTACCACGTCCTCCGCCGTACCCTCCGCTGTTGCCACCTCGTCCTCGTTGATTACCTTTCGCCATCGAGATCAAATCCGCCTGAATCTGGAAAAGGTTCGCTTGAGTGAATAAAACACAAATTGAAATCGAACCTTTTTTGTCAACAGCATCAACTCATTCGCTTGCTTGATTGACAGGATGCTGTGGCGGTGCATTGCACGCCGCGCTCGGACTCGGAGTGGCTGCGGCGCTCTTCAACATGTACTAATCGCATCCAACGCCAATACACTACGCTTTCTGCTTTCCATCGTCCACTCACCACTGCCATCTTTCCTCATTCAGTCTGGTGCACCTGCATTCTTCATCCAGCCTGCTTCTTTCTCCATTTAATCTGCTTTGTGTACTGTACACTGCATGCTGTATATGTTGGGTGTTTTGTATATGCTGTGCGCATCTGTGTGCCTACTTGTAAGCATTGTGTGCATTGTGTACATCTTTGTGCACCGCTTGCTTAATGAGATGCAGAAACAGCGCGCCGTCACGCCGTCACTCCGTCGCACCGTCACACTGTCACGCTGTCCCGCCGGCGCTTGGTCGGAAGCATGCTCTGCACACAAGTCACTGTGTGCATGTGAGTATTTGCGCGTGTGCATATGAGTGTCTGAACTGACAACGTGATTGCAGATGCTACGCCTCTACCCAACGCGCGAGTAGACTGCAGTGCGCAGACCACACCACGAAGATTGAACGGCAGTCAAATTGAATGGCAGTCAGATCGCACCACCCAGATTGCATCGCTCAGATTGAATGGCGGTCAGTCTGTACCGCAATCTGCGCTCCATCTCGCAATGTGATTGGCCACTTGCCGCACTTGCCCGATCGAGCCAGCACCAGTGCAAAGAGTAGAGCGCAATCGAAGAAGAGAGATGCAGGGTAATAAAGCAGAAAAGCAGGGCAGAACAGAGCAGTGCAGAGCAGAGTGGAATGGAGTAGATGGGCAGACAGGCAGAGCAAAGCAGAGAAGCTGGGCATAGTCACAAGGCAGGTAGGCAGAGCATGGCTGCAAAACATGGCTGCAGAGCAGTGAAGTATACTCACAAAGGATACTCGCAAAGCAGAGGCACATGACCTGCCTGCGCGCCACGCGCATCGCACATCGAGCGGACCGAGAACGCGACCTGCATCGACTCATCTTCCTGTCTTCCTGCCGTCGCTCACTCACTCATCCATCCATCTCGACCGTCCATCCTTCCATCTTCCCACTCCAACCACCAGCATAGCATCTGACTCACCTCACTGTTCTCTGGTCTGTTCTGCTCCACTGCTCTCTGCTCCACTGTTCTCTGTCCTGTTCTTCCCTGCTCTATCTCTGCTCTGCTCTAATCTTATCAGCTGACTGCGCGCACCAGCAGATGACTTAGCGCTGCGCCACCAAACTGCACTTCGCACGTCGCGCGTCAGTCCAGCCGCGAGCCACGCCGCGAGCCACGCCGAGAGAGCCATGGCGAGCTGCCCACCTCCCCACCTGACCGGCCTC
>MU603132.1:0-18837 GCA_025201865.1 Ramicandelaber brevisporus
CCACACGAGACAAGACTTGCAAGTCTTCAGACAGGGATAAAACTGTTCGGTCATCACAGCCAGCGCACGGCCGCAAAATGCGGTCGGCATTGTCAGTAGCAGTAGAGCGTTGACGCGTCGACGCGCGTGGACTTACCGTAGTAGGCAATGGCGGCGCTCTGGGTGAGCTTGAAGTCGCCCTTCTCGAAGGCTGGGATCTTGCCCAGCGGGAACTTGGCCAGGTACTCGGCACCCTTGTGGTCTGGGATCACCTGCTCGAGAGCAAGGCCGGTGTAGGCCGCCGCAACCTTGGCCTTGTTGCCGCGGTCGCCGCCGTAGTCGAAGAGCTTGCCGAATGCAGTCATTTGGAGAGAACGAGAAAGAGCGATATGATGTTGGAGAGTAATGGTGTGTGTGGAGGAGAGTGTGGAGGCAAGATCAGAGTCGCGGAAGTTTAGGATGGAACTCCTCTCGAACATCCAGCGCAACGCTCAGGCAAACATAGCTGCTCGCATTTCATGCCCCCTCTCCAATAACATCTATCGCTGCTGATACAGTCAATCGATCGAGTTGCCTCCAGCATCCTTCAACTCTGCGCCTTTACCAGGTAATCGCATGCTCCGCTCTGTCCTCTGAGTTACATCACCTCTTCTTTGCATGGTCAGGAGGACCAGTGTGTGCACGCCGCTTGTTCCCTTCGCCCTCGATGCTCTCCACACTAATACGCTTCAGCTTTGTGAGTCTCGGTCCCTCCCCTCCCCTCTCTCTCTCCGTTTTGTCTCCTCGAAGCCATCTACATTTCGCGGCTGTCGCGCATCGCCGTCCCTCCATTCGATGGAAGGATCAATGGGAGCTCTGGTCGCGAGAGCACGCACTTAAGCTCTTCGTAGCACACGCGAGCTGTATCAGTCGTCAAGCCTTCTTCGTTGCGCGTCCCTCACATCGCACACACCCGCAATATAGACTCTGTTGGCACTGCCCGCTCACTCTGGTTGGCTGCAATACACAAACCTCAACAACTTCTTTCCCTTTTTCTTCCACACCGCTACAAGACAACAGCTGTTGATATGTCGCCTACTCCAGCGCCAGCAGCGACGCCAGCAGCGCCAGATATGCCAGCGGCTGGCCAGTCGTACTCATACGAGCTCACAGACGAGCCCTCCGCCTCTGGAAACACCGGCGGTGGACTTCCGCGCATGCACATTATGCACCGTCATGAGCCGCAGCTCACGGCTCAGGACTCGGGTGTGACCTCTCTGGCTGGCTTCTATGCTCGTGGTATGAGCATAGCTGGTGAGAACGCAGAGTTTCTGGGCACTCGAGCCATGCTAGATGACGGCAAGACTGCTGGGCCGTATGTGTGGCAGTCATACCGCCAGGCTGCAACACGGGCAGCTAACTTTGGCTCTGGCCTTGCCAAGGTTGGTGGGCACAAGCTTGGAGACCGCATTGCCTTCTATCTGCACAACTGCGCTGAGTACATCATTAGCTTCCACACAGCCTTTGCTCATGGCTATGTGATGGTCCCAATATACGATACACTCGGCAAAGACGGCGCCAAGCATGTACTAGAAGAGTGCGAGACCGAGACAGTGGTGACGTCTGCAGCACTGGCGCCAACTATTATTCAGTCTGCCGCTGACAAGGCATCTGTGGTCAAGCGAATCATTATCGTCACTCCCGCGCCAACTGGCAAACCAAGCAATCCGGATGCTGACCGTGAAACTGTTGATGGCTTGAAGGCTCAAGCCGAGCAGCTTGGCATTGGTCATGTTGAGATTCTGACATTTGCCGAGGTCGAGGCCACTGGTTCCCAGCTGCCCGTTGTCAAGCCAGCTCAGGAGCCTGCCGCCGATGACGTTGCAATCATTGCTTACACCTCTGGCACATCGGGTGGCCGTCCCAAGGGTGCTATTTTAACTCACGGCAACTTCTTGTCTGTGATTGCCGGCGGCTTGCTACTCTATCGCAAGGGCTATGGCCTGATGATTACAGAGTCGCCGCGCTCGACCTCACTGTCCTACTTGCCATTGGCCCATCTCTATGGCCAGGCATTCTCATTCATGTCAATTGCGATGGGTGCGCGCATGGGCTTTTGGCAAGGCGATGTGCTGAAGCTGCTTGATGATATGCAGGCTCTTCGACCAACCTGCTTGACTGGCATCCCTCGCATTCTGAATAGAGTGTACGCCAAGATTTGGGCCGCTCTTGCTGATAAAGGCCGGGTTGCGCAATGGCTGTTCAACTTTGCCTATGCTAGCAAGCTGTCAGCGCTGCGGCAAAACGGTCAGAACACGCACTGGCTCTGGGACCGCATCGTGTTTGGCAAGATTCGTGAGCTTCTGGGTGGCGAGGTTGCTTACATCCTCAACGCATCTGCGCCGCTGCTGCCTGAAGTCAAGGCCTTTTACCAAGTCGCCTTCTCGTCGGCCACCTTTGATGTGTTTGGTAGCACTGAGACATGCGGTGTGGTCACAATCACGTCGCAGGGTGACACCGATGTTGGTCATGTGGGCTACCCAATGCCATTCAACCGAGTCAAGCTGGCCGATGTGTCCGACATGGGATTCACGTCGCAAGACAAGCCATATCCGCGCGGTGAGATTTGCGTCAAAGGTCCTACTCTCTTCAAGGGCTATTACAAGCAGCCTAATCTCACTGCCGAGGTTATGGATGCCGACGGCTATTATCACACTGGCGACATTGGCCTGTGGGATGAGATGGGTCGTTTGCGTATCATTGACCGTGTGAAGGCACTTGTCAAGCTGCAGCAGGGCGAGTATCTTGCACTCGAGCGCATTGAAAACATCATCAATACACATGCCATCATCCAGCAGTCAATGGTGTATGGCAACTCGTTCAAGTCATTTGCAGTGGCGGTTGTTGTGCCAGATGAGTCAGCACTGCGTCGCTTCGTCAAGGAACAGGAAATTAACCTGTCGCCCACAACCACCAGCTCCTTTGAGAGTCTTTGCCGAGACCAAGCCGTGTGTGCAGCCATGGTCAAAGAGCTCGACAAGTGGTGTCGCAAGCAGGACTGTCGCGGCTTTGAAATCCCCAAGATGCTGTATCTCGAACCTGCTCCGTTCACCATTGGCAATGGCATCCTGTCGCCTACTATGAAGCTCAAGCGAGGATTTGCACGCAATCACTATGCTGCTATTCTTGAAGAATTGTACGATAACGCTGGCTTCGATTAGTCCAGTTTTTTTTTTCATTCCTTTTCATGTTGGTCTGTTTTTGTTTTTGTTTACTTGTTTTCTGTTATTCAGATAGATAAACTACTATCTTTGTCCTCACTTTAATTCTTTATATCCTTGCTACACTTTCTATGGCTAAGTTCACAACTTAAGATCAGATGTCATCAAAAACGTCGATGTTTGCGTCTCGTCCTCCTGTTCGCTTGTTTTTTCCGTTTTTTTTTTGTAATAAAATTTTCATCTCCCTGATGCCTCTGGCGACGCCTTTAAGTCAGCAACATCTCGCTTCGCCGGATCTTACGCAGCCTCCAGTGTCGCAGCAACAGCAGCAACAGCAGCGGCAGCAGCCAGAGTCGAGGGAAAGGTTGGCTGGAGGCGCACTAGATGACCAAGCCTTTGCGAGATTCAGCAGAGCAGCAGCTCGACTGGAAGGTGCAGATGAGCGATTGCTGACCGGAACAAACACAACTTCCACCGAGTCAGCTCGTAGAGGATATGGTGGCAACAACTTGGGCGGAACAGGCAGCAGCAGCAGCAGCAGCAGCAGGGATCATAGTAATGATGATGGTGATGATGATGGTAGCAGCATTACTGAAAAGAGGTGGCTGTCAATGTCACGGCCATCATCGAGTGCCATCGGTGCCGTTTCTGGTGTGACGGCAGGTGCAGTTTCGGCATTTATCACATGTCCGTTAGACCTCGTCAAAACTCGGATGCAAAATCAAATCAGAACGCCTCTTCCATCAACGCTGTATGCCTCAGACGGTCGCCAAATCTACCGCAGCACAAGCCATGCGCTGCGAACAATCTTTGCTGAGGATGGCGTTCGTGGGCTGTTCCGCGGTCTTCCAGTTGTACTTCTTGGGTGCATGTCTAACTGGGCAGTGTACTTTACATCGTATCAGATTCTCAAGCAGGAGCTGGCTGAGCGAATGGACAAACAGCAGACTGAGACTTCTGTGCTGATTATGGCTGCTATGGGTGCTGGTGCGCTAACATCTGTGGCGACATCCCCGCTGTGGGTCGTGAAGAGCAGGATCATGACGCAGTCGAAGACAACCGAGTACAACTATACAGGCACACTGCATGCGTTCAGAGACATTTGGATCAAAGAAGGTTGGCGTGGCTATTACAAAGGCCTCGGCTCGAGCCTGCTTGGTGTATCTCATGTCGCTATTCAGTTTCCTATATACGAGAAGATGAAGATGCTGACTGGAGCCGATGGATTGCTTCACAATAACGGCAGAAAGCGCAGCGATGAGGATCTCACAGAGAGTGGCGACGTGAACGCCACATCTAAAGCAGTTGAGCGGGCAGATGATCACTGGACAATGGAGACTGCTCGACTACTGGCAGCATCCATCCCTGCCAAATTCGCGGCCAGCATCGCAACATACCCGCATGAAGTTATCAGAACACGACTGCAGAATCAAGCAACCGATCCACCGAGATACCGAGGCATCATTCATGCAGTTATCAAGATATTTAGAGAAGAAGGACCAAGGGCATACTACCAAGGATTGAGTACCAATCTTATTCGGACTGTGCCTAATAGCGCGATCACACTACTTGTCTACGAGCTCATGTATAGATATCTACATTCGTTTTAAAAAAAACAATAATAATAAAACTGAAAAGCCCGAATCACCTAATTCACATTAAACTGTACGATCGACACACTCTCTAATTGAATTTAGTGCAGACACTTCCGCGATTTGACATGCGTCGTGGGATGTTCAGTCTATCACCATGCGCGGGAACCTGAGCTGCACACTCTCTCTTCACCCTAATGCACGTCTGCGAGTCTTGCGTCGCGGTAAAAAAAAAAGCCTCGCAGTCATTGAAATATCGCAGTCCTTTGTTCAGTCATATGATTCCTTGACTCCGTGGCTCCATAACTCCAATAGCAAAATTTGACGTCAAGCGTGGTATCCAGCACTCTGATTTCCCCCTCTAAACCGCACACTACCCTAGACTTTGTTGTCCTCGCATTTGAGAGCTCTCGTGCGCGCTTCAACTGACTCTTTGTTGTTGCTGCTTTTGTTTTTAATGATCGACTGTTTGTAATACCACCTAGCTGCGCAGTTCTGCAGGTCACGCCATATTCTTCCTGCTTGTTCCACACTCATTCAGCTGTTTTTGTTGCTGTTCTTCTGCTTCTCTCTCTCATTCTCTCTTGTACACTGTGGTGGTCAATAGAGACTGGCAACTGACAGCCACCATTACCTCGCTTGTATCATAACTATACTTGCGAGCCCTTTTGGTTTTATCGCAGCCGTTCGCTCTGTTCGTTCTGTTCTGTTCCATTCTGTTTTACTTTTTCTTGTCTTCTTCTTCTCTTTTGTCCTTCAATTACTTTCTTCTTCTTTTATTGCTTGCCTGTACTCCATTCTAGCCTTTGATAATGTACTCCAATACAATGCCTGTGCGTCGACAGGTACCTCATCGCAGCTTCAGTACCAGCAGCGGCGGTAGCAGTGGATCAAGTGGAGGTAGTAGCTTTGGCAGCATGCAACAGCAGCATCGTGGCAGCTATTCATACAGCATCCCACATGGACAGCCAGCTCTAATGAACGTCTCCCCTGTTATGGTGCCACGGCGCAACACAACTGGCAATGTCGGCGGATATTCTCCGGCATCGTCACCAAGCACATCCAGTGGTCACTATTACAACCCGTTTGCTACGAATGGCGGGTACAGCGAACGTGACTCACCACCTGCGCTGTCCTCATCACCGTCCCCATTGCAACAGCAACAACAGCAGCAACAACAGCATTCGACATCATTTCTGCGAAGTTCAGTGGCGTCCAATGTGGCTAGAGTGGCAATGAATGGGAAGCCACAGTCTGTTGATCAGAGTAAGACTCTGGTGGCATCACTTCATAACGTCATGAATGGTCAACTGCCATTGATTCCAGAGCAGATTTCTATGATGCAGAAACACGACCAAGTCGCGGTTATTCAAGTTTGTCTCTTGCCACATATGCCGCGTGCATCCGCATTCAAGTATGAGTCGGTATCTGGCTCTGTTGCCATTAACGTCAGTAGCTATGGACACAATCAGAGGTTCTCATCGCAGGTTCAGCGGAAACCGTCTATGGACTTGATTGACCTCGATCCGTTTGAGGATGACACTGTGAGCAGCAACGGAGATAGCGTAGGCAGCGTCGGTAAAGGGCAGGCGGGCCGAAGATGTGAATTCCTGGTTGATATCGAGGTTCGTGGTCAGCCGTCTGGTCCGTACGACCCAGCAATGTTTGAAGGCGGTGATCTCGACAGTCCATCGGCGTCACATCCATCCCTCAAGCAGACAAAGCAGCAAATCAAGCATATACAGAAACTCAAGCAACAGCAGCTCGAACAGCAGCAGTTTGAGCAACAGTACAAACAGCAAGGGTATCCAATGTACAATATGGGAGGTGGTAATGTCTACAAGGGTTCGAAAGCATCACCTGGAGTCATCAGCAGTGCAGCGTCCACAGTGGTATCTCCAATCAAGGGCTTGTTTGGCAATGTCAAATCTGGGATGCGTAAATTACTCACAACACCCTCGATTACGACTCACGTCAAGAACTCCATTGTAATCACACTTCCAGCACAGGCAGATATCATGTATGATGGCTATGACCCAATCGACTTGAATCTTGCTACAATGAACATCTGTCACGGAGTTCTGCAGGTGTTTGTTCCTCTCACTCGCGATGGCGATTAATCGAATCTCCTAATCTACCCTGCGCACTTTAATGACACTTCTATCTTTTTGCTGCTTGCTTTTCCTTCCTCCTTCCTTCCTTCTTCCTTCCTCCTGCTGCATGCTTCTCTATTTTAATAGTTTGTTTATCACTTTGTAACATACTCCAGAAAAGTTTATATTTAGTGCAAAGGGAAGGAGGAGGAAGAGGAACAAGAAGAGGAGGAGAGTGAGAAGTAATGGAGGAAGTAATTATACTTTTTAAACAACGAAAGACTTGTAACAGATGATACGCGCGCGCACACTCACATATGGGGGCAGCGAACTCGCGTACACTGTCAGAAAAATAATAATAAAAGGGGGCTGTTTGGGGGGGGAGAGGAGGAGGAGAGAGAAGGGAAAGGACTTAGAGGTCGGTTGCGGTTGACGAGTAACCAGAGTCGGATCCGGCTCGACTTGGAGTTTTCGAGGGAGGAGCGCGTCTCAAAACAGGCTGATCGTCACTATGGATTGTGCTGACTGCTGCTGATGTAGACTTGCCCTCGATAACTGGCAACATTTCGTCAACTTCTGTAGACTGCATGGCGCGAACTTGGGCAGAATTGCGCAGCTCTCGCTGTTCAATTTCAGGAGTTGGGTTGCGGTGGGAGCCAAAGACACGGTCCCATACTGTAAAGTACTGGCCGTAGTTGTAGTTGAACTGCAGATGGTGGATGGTGTGATGGGCTGCTCCGTTGATGGCTGGATGGCTAGCAAGATACTCACCATCGTGGATCATGACGGTCCACACATTAACGACGGCAAAGAGACCCAGGTACACAAACTTGTTCATCGGGAACAGATACACAAACAAGTGATATGGAATTGACTGTGCGTATCCGTCGAGAGGATGGAAGGCGTGGGATGCAAAGGGGGTCGGAATAATCCACTTGTGATGGGGCTTGTGGATGCGAGCATAGAACAGTCGGTGATGTTCGATACGATGGATCCAGTAGATGCCAAAATCAGTAAACACGAGGAACCACAAGATGCTGAAGGCAATAAACGCAAAGTCGTACAGCTTGGTTTCCTCCGAGCGATATAATTCAGAATAGACGCGCGAGTGACCCCGAATCTCGCCAACCATCCATGGCACAGTTAGCAATGACATGAGTGGGAATGCTTGAACTGCCGATGCAATCTCCATCCGCACTTGGTTCTTCAGGAACTTGGGGTGCTTCATCTGTTCATGATCGTAGACAAAGTAATACGAGAGAGTGGCGGTGATGAAGTAGAAGATGTGCGCGCCTATACACAAGATGAGGAAGACAGTGATTGATTGCCGCAGAATGTGATCACGTGGAAGACCAAGCGAGTCAGGTGATGCTACGGCCGATGATGCTGTAGAGATGGTCTGAGTGGATGCATTGTATGTGGCCGTTAGCGCGTCTCTGAAGAATGCTGAATCGGCCAATGAAGCAGAAGGTGCAAACGAGGAGAGTAAACTAGCAGCGCCCCTCAGAGCAGCGGTCGTGTATGGGGCTGCTGCCAGGTAGACCTGGTCCATAAAAAGGTTGTCGAGATACGTCACCACAACGTCCATGGTCGTGTTTCAAACCGATATTGTTGCACTAGGAGGTATTGTTTTTTTGCAGTTTTTTTTTGTTGTTGTGTTGTTGCTGTTGTTATTGTCGTCAACAATCGTATGGGGTGATGCCTGTGGAGTGAGGGTAGTCGCAGAAAAGGCAGACGTGAGAGAAGCGATAGACTGGTGTCAGTAAGACGACTCGCGAATATACGCACGCACACACACACAAACACGCAAACAAGCTGAGCCGGGGTGGCGATATATTGCAGGACGCTTGGCGGAAGAAGAGGGGGTTGTTGAGGAAAAGAAAAAGGGGTGGTGAACGGGGAGAGGCTCAGGCAGGGCTGGTAGGGTGAAGTCAGGCTAGCGGAGCTTTATATTTGCGGCTGACAGAGAAGGAAGGAAGGAGGCGCTCTTCGGTAGATTTCGATCCGTTCGTTTGTGAATGAGTTATAATGATGATGATGATGCGGTAAAAGCGGGGAAGCCAGAAAAAAAATGGAGAGAGTTGAAAGAGGCTTTGGAGTCGAGGCTGGCAAGAGCTTGATCCGGATATATACTCAGATGAGGTAAAACTGTTGAAACGAGCCGTGATATCATGGTGGCATCGGCGCCGGAACCATCTCGGTCGCTTCGCCATTTGAGGAGGGGGGAGAATGCAAGAAAAAATAATTGGGGGAACGAATACAGAGGCTTCTTGATAAATTTTCAGCCTCGGCCATATTGTGCACACCACACACACACATACCAGTCAATGTCGATAGATCCGCAGCAAGTAGTATTGAGCTCAACAAGTGTGTATGACAGAAGAAGGTGTGCATAAGAGATGGTCCGAGCGAGCAGAATCTTGGCGCGAACGATGCTGTTGCCGAGCACGTCGCACCTTATGTACCCTGAGCGGACATCTGATTACATAAGCTGTCATTCACGAACGGGGGTGCCTCACCAGCGCAGCGGGATGAAGAATTTGTCAATGTGTGACTGGCACTGTAGCGGATAAACTAAAATGATATCCTCCGCACTTTGGACAGCCCACATCACACCATTCAGCGATTTGTAAGCGACGTTTTGAAATCAACAGCGTCTGGTATGCACTGTGCGGTCCAGGCCAGGACTACGAGACCCATTCTCACTGTTCATGTGGTGATCTCCTTTATGGCGACGGCCTGTTTCACAGTTGATTAGTTTCCACGGTAGAGCTCTACATTCACATCAATACTTCTGTTGTACACTATGGCTAACAGTGAGCTTAGTATACTGAATGGTATTGTCATTCCATTGTCACTCCATTGTCATGGTATCTTCGAGCACTTGTTGATGGGCATGTTGCAATCAATTTTACACTGCAAAAGTTGAATACATGGCTGACTCTTCACCAAGGCTCGATAAATTAGTCTTAATTAATATGAATAGATATCCTTAAGGACTTCTTTTAAAGATAGAATAGAATGCATATGCTTGGCATTACAATATAGAGGTAAAAAAAAACATTCATATAACTATTGAACTCAAGGCAGCCTGGGAGCAGGATGTCTCTACAAAGTGCAAGTCAGCAAACTAACAGATAGACTTGAAACTTGGTTAAATTCTGGCATAGTTATCCAATCAGCTGCTTTAGATCAAGTCAGCACATCATATACACCCGTCCACAAAAAAAAGAAATAGAAGGTGTGCTGTACGACACATACCCGCACTGTATAATGAGACTTATTCTCCAGGTTGTTCTGTATAACTCTCATCTCCTTACTCTATTTTTGGCATGATATCCGAAGTGTAGCTGTGTGACCCATACAATGGAAAATTTGTCGCCTCTCTCTCTCCCCTCGTGTTTTTTTTTTCTCTCTTTGTGGTGTTGCTCTGCTGATTAGCTACTTCGATTCTTTTTTTTTTTTGCTTTTCTGACACCCCTACGTCTTCTGCCATCCCTCCGAGATGGGCTTACTCGAGGGGTTCTTTACCGAGCGAGAGTACAAAAAGTACACGCAGCCGCGGCGTTCCGGCACGGTGAAAGCCTCCCAGGCGACTTTGGCAGGTGTTCCAGCAACATCTCGGACAAGCAACGGCAGCACCGGCAGTAACGGCCACAGTAGCAGTGGTATCACAACGTCAACTCACGATGACTTTATCAACTCCTTCAACCCACACTACGATGATGTATATCGCACAGTGCGGAAGAAGCTCTCGACTTCTACCTACACTAACAACAGCAATAGCGCACACAGTGAAGCAGTTGTATCTCGCACAGAACAGAGCTCAAATGGCAGACTGGGATACACAGTAGCTGATCAACCACAGAGCATAGTTGCGGCACCAATGGCTATGCATCGTGCGAGAACTTCTCCTTACTCGCAGTCAGCATCACCTCCACAGCAGCAGCAACAACAGCAACAACAACAACAAATGCCTCCATCATCCGCCATTGTGTCGATTCCAGTTCCTGCCAAGACTTATCCTCGTACAGCTGAAGAGTTGCAGGGAAATGGATATCACATGGAGATGCATACTCGCTCTAACCCCTCTCTTCAACAGCCGCTTCAACCTCAACCTCAACCTAAACGTCAACTTCAACTTCAACCTCAACATCAACATCAACATCAACATCAACATCAACATCAACATCAGCATCAACCTCAACATCAACCTCAGCAGCTGCCGTTAATTCAGCTGGATCCTCCAGCCAGCCAAAGGCAATTGCCACGGAGATCAGGAACACCAGACTCACTCTGTGCCAAGGAGATTGATTTGCTGCAGCTGAATGACATGGATGAGAGTCAGCTTGATCCAAATAATCCGTTTTTAGATGATGATGTGCGTGAAAAGTATCTGACTCGTGAATTAGGCCCACTCCCACCGAGGAAGCCAGCAGTGGGCTTAACTGCAGAGAATGCTGGGAAAAGAGCCAGTGTGCTGGTGCATGGATACGAGATTGAATTGCAGAGAGCATCATCATCATCTGGAAATGCCAACTCGGCTTCATCGCTCTCTCGGCACAAATCTATCCAGATGAATGCTCAGCAAGCCAGATATCCTCAAGTCCCATTCTCTAGCACGCAAATGCAATCAGCAGCTATGAATGGCGGTTCAATGAGACTAGCTCGCATAACGACCGCCAGCACAATTCGAACATCAGCAAGTACTCCTCGTCTCCATACTTCTTCAACCACGGCTCATCACCAGGCTCAATGGCCTCCCACTCAATCTACCTATTCTTGAAACATCTCTATTCTATTTATCACCTTGCTTTGTTTGAATGACCCTTTTTATATATTTATCTCGAAGGTTTATTTTATTCATTGTCAGGAACAACCAGCGGAGTTTTATTATCGGCCAATGGCTATCGAGACGTTAGTTTGCTGCTGACACAGGAGCTTCTTATTCTTTCTCTTCTTCCTCTTCTGCCTGTAACTACCATAACTTCTTTTTTAGCCTGCGTGCTGAACGAATATATCCCACTCTGCTGCCTGGTTCGGTGAGTATTCTTTGCCCTTCTCCCAAACATAGCCACTGCCTTGGTCTATTTTTGTCCTTTCGTGCAACTTCTGTCGTCAGTTATTTTGATAAACTGCCAGTGTTGCACTTGCAAGCGTGTGTGCGCGTGCTGTCTTTCCCTCTTTTTCTTTCCCTCTTTTCTTTTTTCTCTTTTTTCTTGCTTTGCCTTTGCCTTTTACCCATTCTACACAGCCTCCGCGCATCTGCCACTCATTCCGTTCTGCAATTCTGTTCCGGTCCGTTCTGTTCTGTTCCATTGTTATTGCTATTAGAAGATGGAAGAGAGCGGATCTTCTTTGTCGGAGCCTCTTCCCCCTCAGCCGAGTGAAATACAACGAGCTCATCCAGTTAGGTCGGCTCCTTCCTCCGAAACTCTATCAGAGACGAGTCATGCATCAATGGCAGCTACAGCCTTAGAAATGAATAGTGACATGAACAGCAACAGCAGCTACAACAACAGCAACAACAACAACAATAGCAACAATGCTCCTCAAGCATTAACGGTATCTACAACAATGAGCACGACAGGGTTAGTTAGACGACCAACACTCAATTCAGCATCCTCATCCACCATACCCAAGCCTAATCTGCGCATTGATACGTCGCAGAGCGCAGCATCATCGTTAGTTAGAAGACAGTCACAACATAGTACTCATAGTATACATAGTGGAATCAATCATAACAATAATGGCAGTAATAGCTATGAGCAGTTTAATCTAAGTAGAAATAAGTCAGTCTCTGGCGCTATTCAACAACAGCAACAACATCAACAACAACAGAGACTCAGCACAGGTGTTAGTCACGATAGTGCAAATGTAAATGTGAAAGAAAACGAAAATAATACAGAAGCGATGCAAATTGAATCAAACTCAAGCAGTAATAATAATAATAATAATAATAATAGCGAAAAATCCAACATGTTACTGGCTGAGATTATGGAAAGATATGGAGATAATGCGGAGTTATTGCAATTATTAGTATCAGCAAAAATAGAAGAAGATAAAAGAAAACAAGAGGAAGAGCGTAGAAAAACTGAAGAGATTAAACTACAAAGACTACAACTGGAAAGAGAACAGAGAGAACACCAGCAGCATCATCAATATCATCAACATCATCCAATGAGTGCAGCTGCAGTAGCCTCTCCTAGTGGATTGCATTTTGGAGGACTTAGATTATCATCACCTTATACGACTCATCCTCCTTTTAATAGCCATCAAGCAACTAGTGGTTCTGAGAATGTATTGAACAATCATCCTAGAATAATTGAAGGACCTCCTCTAGTGGCTGTACTGGAACCGAATCCAAATGATCCATCAAGTGCAACTGTGGCTTATTTACAGCCAGTTGACTCGATTTTTACTCCAAACAGTGGATTGATCAATGAATCAAATAATAATAGTAATATGGATATTTGCGGTGATAACATTATTAGCATTAACAGCAGTGGTAACAATGATGAAAATGGAAATGGAAACAACAATATTAGTAACAATAGCAACTACAGTATTGCACGTGGCAACAATAGTAATAGTAATATTCCAGCAGGACATCCATATCTAAGCGGTTCAAATCGTGGATATAACCGACCAAACAGTGCAACAATGGGAGGTATTCCAGTGCCAATCCGCGGTGTTGGATCAGGTGGACCGCACTCTCAGTTCCAATCACCACTCTCAGCCTATCCAAGTGGACCCCCATCTGCTGGTTTCCTTGCAAGCCCACTCTCTGCAACTATGGGTAGCCCCCTGAATAACATTGCAGCATCTGAAACGAGCAATAAGCGTAAATTATCGCACGAAGAGGCGATGCAAACTGTAAGAGAGCGTATTCTGGCAAGAAGAGCCCAGCAGGATCCAAGCAACAGCAGCAATAACAATCCAACATCAGCTGCAAACATTGGCATATCCGACAATAGTAGCGCTAGCAGATTAAACAACAGAAGACGTCATCCACATGCACCACGTACTCCCTCCTCTGCCACTGGTCCAGTTTCATCCACAAACGATTCAATCGATAATCAAAGATTAGAAAGCCCATTATCATCGGGATTGGTCTCATCTGTAACTGCAGCAAAAACGCACTCTGCAAACTACGGCATAAACACCACATCGTCAAACATAACTGGAGGAAACGTCACAATGTCACCCAATGTGCGCTCATCAGCCTCTCCTCATGGCAATCTATCGCCTGCTCTACAGGCAATTGGCAGCAATAAGGGTAGATCTGCATCCCCGCTAACAGTGTCTGCAACAAACAACGCAAGTAGCCCATATCAGCTGCCTGCAGGCTCATACCAGTCCCAACAGTATCCTCAAACTTCATTAAGTAATGCTAACTCCAATACCAGTAGCTTAATGACCGCATCAATCCCCACAACTACTCCACTGATTCCACCCCGTGGCTCATCAACCGGTGCAATGAGCGGTGGAATTGTCTTTCAGCAATATCAGTCGGAATCTCAGCATCACTATCAGACTCAGTCTCATCAGCCACAGCTTCAGCATCAATTGAGAGGACCAACATCCCCATTTGTTCAACCATACAGCCCACAAACGCAACCTCCATATCAACAGCAGCAACAGCCACAGCAACAACAAATGTACCACGGCCAGTCTCAGATGCAAGATGAACATGCGCCAATATCACCAGTAGGCACCAATGCACATGTGAATAGTCGAAATTCGTCGTCATCATTTGGAAGCTCAGGTTCCACTAACGGAATGATGCGTAAATTACCCTACCCAGTTTCAACTACAACCACCCCAACTAACACTACTCCTTCCGTGCGATTTCCTACCATTAAATGAGCAAAATCAATATTCTTTCGGTCGGTCTTTCCTCTTTCCTTTCCTTCCTTTCATCCTTTCTTTCGATCTTATTCTTTATTTTGTTTTTTTTTTTCAAAGTCAAACTTTAAACCTTTAAAACACTAATGCGTTCACTTATATAGCTTGAATTAATCATAAATTAAAGAGGGATAAAAAAATATTTACCACTGCGATCCTTCAACGTGGAACTCAGCAGCAAATGTAAAATATCTCTGGATCAACTTCTGAACAGGTACAATGAGATTCATGCCAGTGATCATGTTGCTGATCTTGCTCATTCCGTGAGACTTGATGAGCTGTAGCATGCAGCTTGTCACAAATGATGGATAAATCATCTCGTCATACCACCGTTCATTATACACAGTCAACTGAACAACTGCAATCAACGCATCCTTGACATTGTTATCAGCCACGTGCATGGTCAAAAGATTCTTCCATGCCTTGACAGAGAATCGATGATGCAGCGCACGAGTAAATGCATCCTTGGCCTCTGGGATGTGGCCCAATCTCAGTGCCAATTCGCCAAGGGATTCCCATTCGCCAAGAGTGTGCATCATTGTGATTTGATCGTGTTTGCCAAGTGAGTGTTGTTGAGACTGTGCCATCTCAGTGCGCCACATTGTGTATGCACGAAGATCCTCAAACAGAACCATAAACAAATTGTCCAGCCAGCGCTCGCACAAACGCTTGCTCATGAACGCCGGAGTGTCATCATGGAGACTGGATGCATTATCTGGAGATACTGCACGCACGGCAGTGTTTGAGTCAACGCTGATACGAGGAGCTGGGGGAGCTGGAGCTTCTGGCTGTGATGGAGGCTGAGCTGTCAGTGCATCTTCTTGAACTGCCTCAGCGACTGGCTCAGCAGCAGTTGGCTCAACCAAAGGCGTGTCGTCATCCAGAGATACTTCCTGCATAGTTTCTGCAAGCTCAGAAACAGGTTCAGCGGTGTTATCAACAGATTCGACAACTTCCGCAGCAGTTTCTGGCTGAGACTCAATGGCAGGAGACGGCTCAACAGGCTCGGAATCCTCGGCAACAGATTCTGGAGTAGTGACATTGGCATCATCTTCAGCAGTTGCAGCAGTCGCGGCAGGGGCAGCAGCATCGCCGGCCTTCTTCTTCTTCTTGTTCTTCTTGTTCTTCTTCTTGGAGGATCCACTTTCAGCCGGCGCAGTCGTCGCATTGTCCACCTCAGGTCCAGCTTCGGCGTCAGATGCGGCGGTGACATCCTTGGTAGCATCTGTCGGAGAGGATGTGGGTTCGTTCTCCGCCGTCTCAATAACCTCTTCAGTAACATTCGCAGCACTTTCGTCCAGAGTAGTCGATTCTGCTGGTTCATCGCTGGCGGCAGCAGGTTGTTTCTCGTCGACAGAAGCAGCTGGAGCAGGCTCGCTAACAACAGGCTCACTGGCAACAGGCTCGCTAGCAACAGCATCTGCGGTCGAAGTGGTCGAAGTGGTCGTGGTAGTCGTGGTAGTGGTAGTCTCAACAGGAGCCTCTGCTTGTACAGTAAAACTGCGGCCGCCAGTAATGTCTGCAGACTCACTTGGTACATACTTTTCAGTGAGCAACTTCTTGCTGCGAGCTGAAGCTTCATTGCTGTTGCTGCTGCCGCTGGTGTTGTTGTTACTGAACTCATCCTCTTCGTACAATGCAGCACCTGGTGCAATTGCAGCTGCAGCTGCAGTGGCAGGTTGTTTACCGACAGCCTTCGCACTTGGATTAGACGCTCCATCAATGTCGCTAGTTACATCATTGGTTTCATCCTGCTGATGCTGTTGCAGTTGCTGATACTCACCTTCCATGACAAACACTGAAGAGCGCAGCAGAAGTAAATCATCCCAGCCAACCTTCTCCACCAGCTTCGTCAATGCCTTGTAAGCAAGTGAAAATGTGCCACGAAGATTCGGGGCTGGCAGGCGCAGCAGAAGAGATTCATCCTGGTTTCGAATGCCTTGATCATCGTACTCACCATTTGGACCGGCAATCTCATGCTTAATCGGGAAACGAGCGCGAGTCTGATGACTCAGACGGGGCACATCCTTCTCAACAATGGTAAACATGGGACATGCGTTGAGTGCCAGAAGAGCCTGCTGGTACTCGCCACGATCGGTGTGGACCTCAGCCAATTTCGCCCAAGTCTGGAATTCGCTCGGAGCAAGCTTCACAGCCATCTTGGCCAGTCCGAGCGCAGCATCTTTGCGACCCTTTGACAGCATCAGGTCGGCTTGGACATGAAGGGCTGGATAGCCTGGGATGGATGAAAGAGTGCGCTGAGCAGTGTTACCGGACGAGCCACCAGAAATTGCATTGTGCAAGATTTGAACAGCCTCGACCTCAAGATTGGCGCCAATGTAACTTTCAGCAAGAACCGCACTCGCCTCGGGATGCTGCGCAGCCAATGGTGCAAAAAACTCAATTGCTTGTGCATGTCGACCACTGTCAAAGAAGTAACGACGCAGTGCCTCAGTCAAATGATTGCGCATCAATGACGCTTGCTGAACCTCAGAAGTCGCACCAAGAACCCACCCATGCTGGAACAGCGCACTTGCAGTTTCCAAGAAGCGCGTCTCATCGGCCTGTGTCATCATCGGGCTCAAGCGCCGCAGAGCTGGAACTCTATAGCCCTCGTAGCTAGTATAGAGCAGAGACCGAATCACGGCTGAGAGCTCGACTTCTTGCCAGAAGCGTGGAGTTGGATCAGGACCGGGATGTCCACCCGGCATCACAACCTCAACCTCAACACCGCCAGGATACGACACTGTAACACGAACGTCACATCTAGAGAAGCTATTGTAGCAGCAGTACGTTCCGGTACGAATCTGGTGCGTTGGCGAGCCAGTCTTACCAAACCAGCCAACCGGTACATCAAAGTTGTAAGTCAACGTGTGCAAATAGGCGGCAAAATTAGCAGATGAAGACCCGTCGATGCCCAAAACATAATGGTAGGAGCCTGTCTCTTTGGCGTTGGCTCTAATCGGATAAGGCGTCTTAATCACATGCACCATATCAGGAGGACCAAGGTCTCGAACAGAGCCTGTTGTGTATTACAGAACAACAATGAGGCATGGTAATAAACAGGTAAGCATGTCAGTATCTCTTGCAAGTCAGCCATTGTCGAGAATCAGAGCAAATCGAGCTGTTGTGGAAGCGGTGACATACCCAAGTGCGCATTTCTGGCTTCAATGCATTCGCCAATGTCATTCTCGAACAGCTCTGGCACGTCGCGCAGTGTGTCGCCGGTCATTGTCACTTGTTGTAAATAGATCGCAGAGTCAAAACTTGAGTTCGTGGCAAAGATGGATCGGCGGAGAGGTCAGTACACACACAGAGAGCGAAAGAGAGAGAGAGTTTGTGTGCTTGTGTGTGTATGAGAGAAAGAGTGAGTGAAAGTAGATCCAGGAACTAAAAAAAGATTGATGTGGAGCTCGAATCATTGAAGGACATCAAGTGTTTTGCAATGTCTTATTGGTATAGCGATAACACATCAGTATGTATGATCCAGACAAGACCTAGACACCACTAACATGGAGTATGTCATATGCAGAAAACATAGAACGAAGAGATAAAAAGGTAAAGGGAGTTTGCCTACTTTGCCCATTTAAACTTGGAGACGACCACGGCGGCATCGGCACCGGCCGACACGACGACAATGTGGTCGCCGTCGACCACGCTGTGGAAATGGATGCCGGCAACGCCATCGGAGTGGGCATTCTTGACGACGTACTTCTTGCCCGGCTGCTCGGTGTTCCAAACGTAGATGTTCGTGTCCAGCGAGCCCGATGCCAGCAGCGTGCCGTTTGCCGACCAGTCCAGCGCAGTGATTCTGCCGGTGTGGTATGTGAACTGGCTGAACTTGACTGCACCGGCCGCGGCATCCAGCACGGCAATGCGGCCCTGTGCCTCTCCAACAGCCAGGTAGTTGCCCGAGGGGGAATACGCCAGCCGCGAAACGGCGTTGGGCCGGGCCGGCAGAGTCGATCTCACAGCAAGCGTGTCGGCACAATGGATGTCGATGGTGCCAGACGAATACCCAACGGCAATGGACATGCCATCGGCGGTCGCAGCTAGCGCGGTTGG
>MU603135.1:0-18509 GCA_025201865.1 Ramicandelaber brevisporus
ATATATATGAAGTCAATTGAAGGGTTAAAGCTATATCAGGTGTTGAAACGAGTGAGGAAGAGAGAAGAGGAAAGAGTGAGTGAGACAGAGGAAATGAGGACTTCATTTTTAGGTTGACGTCACTTTTATTGTTATTGTTATTGTTGTTATTTTCATTTTAGATAGAAAAGCATGGAACAGCGGCTGTCTTAGCCGTGTTGCTGGCATTGGCCCAGGTTGAATCCCATTTTTCTGCCGCATCCACAGCCGCTGGATTCGCTGCAGCCACACTCATACTCGCTTACACAGTGTGTGAGTGGTGCTGTTGTCTTGTTTTGGTTGACGCGCTGCATAGCTGTTGTTGTTGTTGTTTTTTATGTGTGTGTGTGTCTATGTGTGTGAATGTTTTGATGTGTTGCTTTGTGCTGTTCTGCTCAGTGTTGCGTTATGTTGTACTGCTGCTTTTTTCTTTTTGGTCAAACAGTGGGAGGCAAGCGTGTGTCGCGTTTCTCTTTGGATGTGTTTGTTTCTTTTGGAGCAAAAAGGTCGCGCTGCTGTTATAGCTGCTGCGTTTTGAGTTTCTTTACTTTCTTTTTGAAAAGGACGAGAAAGAGAGCGAGGTGAGAGCAGGACTGCGTGTATGTGTGTGTGTGTGTTGAGTGTTGCAAGATAGCAAAAGAAAGCAAAAGACAGACAGACAGACAGACAGACAGACAGACAGACAGACAGACAGAGACAGAAAGAGAACAGAGTTGGGCAAGGGGCAACAACAGCAGCTGTATATGAATTCTTTGCCGCACTCACTTACTCACTGTTTCCGAGTTGAGTAGTGTTTTCAGGCGCCACTAAAGCACTATGGCACCTCCTTTGACATCTCACAGTGTGCAGCGAATCGGGTCTACCCACTAGTCTCCAATTACAGTGTGTAATTTGTATTCCCCTCAATAATGTCACGCCTAGCTGGCCCATGTGGTCTGCTGCTTCGCGACGTACTCGTGCTCTTTAGCTTCGCGACACGCTCGTGTTTCTTTGGCTCGTTTCTCGTCAACATGCATTCGGGCATCCTCCATCTGATATTGTTGCTGTTTCACAAACGACTGTACAGTGTTTAGGATCAAGTACATCACTGTACCGTCAATTAAGCGTTCCGTTGGGGTATTTGTTCCAAAAGACTGTCGTAACCGTACGCCACTGCACCGTGAGTATGGATTCCCAGTACTAACCCGGCACAAATTTGGGACACTGGGTTCGCAAACCGGGTAAAGAAGGCCAACCCGTAGAAAATCTGCCAGTGATGCAAGTGCAGCCTATAGCGAAGCGCTGGCGGTTGTTGAGCTATTATTGCCGATGGATCTCGGCCATTACTCGGTGGCGCCACAAGGACAGGCGAAGCAAGACCACCATGACTGCCATGAGCATTACCACCACCACTGCTACTACCGTAGCCATCACTGCTGGTGTCAGCAACCACTGCTGACGTCACGCGGTTAGCATCGTTGCTGCTTGTTTCAGCGCTAGTATCGATATCATTGCATTCTCTCCTGAATTCAGAGTTGCTGACGTTGCCACCGCTACCGCCTCCCTCAATCTCAGCGCTAATTACAGACGCGTTGTGCTGCCGCTGCTGCTGCTGATGTTGCTGTTCGGACCTCCTCGATAATCTTTCCCACATCCAGGAAGCTGCTCCTCTGATCCACTGTGCTATTGCAACGCATAGCCCTTTGGGCCACCTTCTCTCGTAAAATGGCGCAATCGCCCACACTGCAATTGATACTGCCAGCAATCCTCCCATAACCAGCAATCCCACCACATAAAACGGCCAAATGATATCATGCTGATTCGCGTAAAACAAATGGACACCCGCGAAACCCAAGACGATTAAGACTGCCAGAATGTGAGCTATCCACGCACCAATCGTCCATGATCGCCATGTCACGAGACTGACTTTGAGAAAGCTCAGCTCGCCCAGCAGTGCCCATCCAAACAAGCCCACAAAGTAGCCCAGAACTGTAAACCAAGACAAGGTGGATGCGTAGTTGCCAACCACAAATACAATGAACATGTACGTCATGCCCTCAAGAAAGTTGGCATAGTACCAAATGATCGAAGGGTGCTCATGTCGCTCCCAGTCGAACGTGGCTGCAACCAGTCGAAAGAGGAACGGCCCGGCCACCAAAGTTAGCAGGCAAAAGTAGAGGAAGGAGATGCCTCGAAACGAGATTAGGACTTCAGGACCCGTGCCAAAGTAGCAGGCGTCGATGAAGTTGGGGGCGGAAGGCGACGCCATTTACGAGGGACTGTGGTGTTTGCTAGCTAGCTAACCTGCTAGTTTGCTAGTTTGCTGGCTTGGCGTCGTTCAGTAAATAGAAATGGAAAAGGCAAAAAAAAGCAGAACGAAGAAGGGAATGAGGCTGGATAAGTTTGGCAGCCTCGTAAAAATACGCTTCGCCACATCATGTTTTGTTTACTTGTGTTGAATAGAGTCATGTTTGAACATCAAACTTGATCATCTGTTTGATTGATTGCTTTGAGTATCATAAAAAAAAAGGAAGAGGAATCGGCGCAATCGACTCACTCCACATGCTTGATGGGATCGCGTGGGCCGGATAAGGTAAGCACTTCCCGAATAGGAATCCACACAAAAAAATATCCACATTCACGTTGTGTAACAGGAGAGAAAGTCAGAGAAGGCGAGAGACAGCGGGCGGATGAGATAGGAACAGCGCATGTTTGAAATGATATCATCCTTGAAGTTGGACCCCGCGCCATCCACAGACCTTGTCGATTTCGAAAGCTCGCTGATAGAAGTTCAAAAACGGAGATGTCCACGTCTTTCCCCCTTCGTCCTCCTCAGGTGATGAAATGGTGTGGGGTAAAAGCAAGAGAAAGAGAGAGAGAGAGAGAGAAAGAGAGAGAGAGAAAAAGGGGGTGCATCCACAATAGGCAGCTCGAGCAGTCTCCTCCTTCTGGAAATGTGTCCTGATGTAGCCTTGAATGAGTAGAAGCGTCAATCGCATCTATCTTACTTAAGCGGCCCCGCGCCACACATACACACACACACACACGCACACAGGAGTAGCTTGTTCTTGCAAGCCTCGCATGCTGCCTGCAGCGATTGTTCTGGTGCTTGGACCTTTTCTGACGATACTATGTTTGTGCGTGTATGTGCTGTTTTGTGTGCGCATGCGCGAAACCAGTATACTGTCTTCAACAAAAAAAATATGACCCCACGCCCTTCTCTTTTATCGCCTTCACACTTTTTTCTTCCTTACTCTTACTCTTCACAAAGACACCCTGAGCTTCATAACTCGTTAATAGAGCCTTGCGGTTGTTTCAGTTACTGCAAAGGGAAACTGTTGAGCGCTCGACTCCATCTATCTATCATTCACCTTCCTTCCCCCCCAAAAAAACGCGACTACTTTTCTCGAACTTCCTTTGCCAGTGCAACGGCCCCCACGCGCGTACACACACTCACACACTCACACACTCGCATACACTCGCATTCAGCATCATTAACAAAGTAACTTTGGCCCGTATACCTCCTCAGCATCAGCTTTACAGTGTGCATATACGAGAGTGGCTTGTATTAAACCAAAGGAGGTTTACATTCATCCTGTTTTCCTTTTCCTTTTCCTTTTCTTTTTTTCCCTTGCAACTTTTCCAGCTGTTCATTTCCATCCATCACAGCTCCTCTTCTGCCTGTTTCCTCTTTCTGCTTTGCTCAATCCTTTGCGCCAGCCTAATCACCATCGAATCTGTGTCTTGAACATCGATATCCTGAGTCGCCAGCATCTTAATCGACATCAACATCAACATCAACACCAATATCGACGCTTTCTGCTCTCCTTCCCCAAGTATTTCGCTTTCGATCGATCCATCAATCGAATCTATCAAACAACCAATTTGCCACAACCAATTTTTTGATTGGCGGAAGATTGCGTGCACAAAAAGAAGCTTCAATAAAAGCAATAACCGCAACAACAGCAACAACAGCAACAACAGCAACAGCAGCAGCAACAATAGCAACAATAGCAACATCCGACGCTCGTCCTCGTCCCCCGTTCGCTTGCCCGCGCCGCATCGCATCGCAGTGCTAGTTTTTTTCCCCCTCCAAACGCCTGGTATTAGTCTGCTGACTCTCTTTTTACTTCATTTCTCCGTCGAACCGTCCGTTCGTCCGTCAAGTTCAAGCCTGCTTTTCAATTTTACAAGGCCCGGTGCACCAGCAGTCTGGTTACCCATATTCATTTCTCTCTCTGTCGATATCTCACACACACACACTCAAGCACACACACCCACGCACTTCCAACTCTCTGTGTATTGACAAAAGACAATTCAGCTACAGAAACAATAACAACAAAAAAAAACAACTAGCGAACAGAAAGCGAAGCCAGGACAGCAGCCCCCAGTTCGAAGTCTGAGCCCACCGTCCACCCACCCACCACAACCCACCACTACTTCCCCACCCCACCCCACAGCGACAACAACAACAACAACAGCAGCAACAGCAGCAGTGACAACAACTTCCGGCTGCCCAGTTCTTCCTTCCTTCCTTCTTTCCGCTTACACCATCCATTCATTCATCCATTCATTCCTTCCTTCCTTCCTTCATACACTTGTTGCTCTTTGCTTTGCTTTCCTCTGCTTTGCTCTTTTCTTTTTTGCCTATTGCTCTTCCTGCTCACTGCCACTTCCATTGCCAATTCTCCCCTGCAACGGCCAGCCAACGATATCGTCACAGCATACACTCTTCCCTCTCTCCCTCTCTCTCCATACAGCAGCTCGAAGATATCAGCAGCAACAACAACAACAACAACAACAACAACAACAACAGCAGCGACAGCGACCGTGGCACCATCATTAGATAAATAACCGACAGCCAACAGAAGCAGGTAGTAGCAGCAACAAGTACTAGTAGTGGCTCTCTTCATTCATTCATTCATTCATTCATTCACCTGTCCGTTCGTTCATTCATTCACTCTCTACCCCCTTGTCGTTCCCTGCGAATCAAAGTGATCGAAGCCCGAAGTTGCTACTCATCCACACACCCCCTTTCCTTTCATCAAAGATGTCTATGAGCGCAAATACCTTCAGTGTGTCGAGGTCGTTTGACTTTTCGGCCAGTACTCTCGAGGACACGGTTGACCTCGTTGCTGGCTATTTCGACCGAGTGGCGCGGCATTCAGCAGAGCGTGCGCTGCTTTTGACGAGAAGAGCGCCAAACATTGCAGTCGCTTCAGCAATCGTCGCAAACAGCATGCCGGCAATCTCTCATGGCTCATCTGTCGCTGGTGGCACCGGCAACAGCAGCATGGCTAGTCACTCACAGTCTCAATCTCAGCAGCAACCCACGCCGCCCTTTGACCATCCCGGAAATAACAATAACAACAATAATAACAGTGAGACTATGGGAGGAGTGGGCCAGCTTCAGCTCCGGGACCTGCTTCAAGAGACTCTGACTTCTTTTCATTCCAGTGCTCTTCCGGGAATCGACTTGCGCGCGTACCTGCACCGGATACGCAGATATTGCCCTTGTCCTCACGAGTGTTTCCTGGCGCTCGTCGTGTACACGCACCGAATGCGCCATGTAGCCGAGTATCGCAAGAAGCCATTCTCTGTTGACCCATTCTCGGTGCACCGGCTATTGATTGCAGGCATCACGGTGGCTGTCAAGTTCTTTTCGGACTTCTTCTATCCAAACACTCGGTATGCGCGTGTTGGTGGACTGGAGCCAAATGAGCTGAACAGCTTGGAGATCAAGTTCCTGACATTGACAAACTTTGATTTGTCGATCTCGATTGAGGAGCTGCAGGCGGTGGGTGATGCACTGATGAAGGGAACATTGCCAGTAGAGCTGTTTGATAGCGGCTACGTTATTCCACAGTCGCCTCAAAGCTCATTGGTATCGAACCAGCCATCATCATTTGCAGGTATGCTTAGTGGTGCCGGCAGTGGAGTTGGCTCATCATCTATGGCGGCAGCACCGCAATCCAGCCAAGACCAGTCCAGTCACCAGCAACAACAGCAACAAATGCAGCAAATGCAACAAGTGCAACATAATCAAATAGCGTCGGTGCCATCAAATGATCCAATGATGGCGCCTTCCTCAGCAACAGTAATCTCCAACAGAAATAGCACCATTCACCAGTTGCAACAACAGCAACATTTGCAAAATTCGGCACAGAATAGTCCCTTTCCTGGAATGATGCCCGCCGGGGCTTTCATCAAAGGCGCCTCTGCTACAATGCAAGGTCCTGGCGGTATTAGCCCAACAGATTCAAATCCATCTGCTGCACCAACTCCAACAAATCCAGTTACAGTTTCGCCAATGTCGCAACTAATTACCCCTCCTCACACCAGTTCACACTATCAGAATCAACAGTTTATTAACACCAATGCTCAACAACAACAGCAACAACAACAACATCACCCACTACAACATCAAATTACAAATGGTGTAGTAGGATTTTAGTTTATTAAAGTTTATAAAAAAAAACATAGTACATTACAATATCACTTTATTCTCTTCCCTCCACCTTTTATTTATTTTAATAATCCAATCCATTGTTCATTATTTTACTTGCTCGCTTGTATAACATTTATATATATACACCATACATCTTCGACTCATTAATCTGAGTGAGAAGGAGAGCCAGTCAGTTACTCGGCATTCCCATTACGTAATTTATGAGTCTACAATTCAGCCAAGCGGCTTAATCAGTGTCTGGGAACCCTGATCCACAGTATATTTACTCATTATCGGAGTTCCCTTCATAAATGGCGGATTTGGGTCTGCAGGTTCACAGCTCAACTTTTGAAACGGTGATGAGAAAAGTGGGTTAATGATGTTCTATCAATAGATGAGGTTACTTTTTGCTGTGGAAGCAAAAGAGAGAAAAATAACTCACTTCCGTCGGACTCGGCACCTTCATGGCTATACAGAACTATACTTTATTTCCGTTCCTTCTCAGATTTCTTCTTTTCTCGTTTGCTCGTCTCTTCGTGCTATACTGGTGCCTTGTTGCTCAAACTGTCCACAAGTATTTATTCTTCTTCCTTCTCCAACCATTACCTACTTTCTTCTTCCTCTGTTTACTACCTTTACTCAATACAGAGTTGCTTTGTTCATTTTTGTTTTCTTGATGTCATTCATATTCTTGTTCAATGGTTTTCTTCCTCGCTCTCGTGCGCTGTTCATGGCGCAGTTCATTCTAAACTTTGTGCTTGTTCTTTTATGTCTCTCTTGTGATGCCTCGGCTCAAGTGTCCTCTAAGCGATTGCCTGGTTGCGGCACCGTCAACATTCGGAAGCACTACACCGAGCTCACAGCCAATGAACGCCGTCGCTACCTTGATGCCGTGAGAAAGTTCCGCAACGAGTCGCCGCGTCCAAATGAGTTTGACAAAATGGTCGCCATGCACAATGGAGCTGCCGCTTATATTCACGGATACGCCGAGTTTCTTCCCTGGCATCGAGCCTTCCTACGCATGTTTGAAGCTCATCTTCAGCGCGTGTCCGGCGACCCTACCATTTCGCAGCCATATTGGAACTCGTACACTGGTGACACGTCCCCTTACAATCATCCAATCTTTTCTGATGACTGGTTTGGCAGTAATGGGGGTAACAACATCAACCGCCCGTATATTGAACGACCAGAGAGCGGTTGTCCATTGGTGACAAAGACAATTGGTGAGATTGGATATGCAGAAAGTGAGACTGAGTTCAGATGTGTTGTGCGGAACTTCAAGACATCATCCTTTCCGGTGGACACCTCTGTTCTTTACACGATGGGCAACCAAACCTTTGCGCCGTTCGCACAAGAGATTGAGGGTTCTCCACACGGCACTCCACATATCAACATTGGCGGCACGATGGAGTCAATGTGGTCGCCAGCTGATCCAGTTTTCTGGTTCCATCATGCGTTTATCGACAAGATCTGGGCCGACTGGCAAAATTACGATGGCGGTGCGCGCGTTTGGGCTTATGGTGTATATCCACCAAATCCAAACTCCAACTCCCAGACTCCATCAGGGTCAGGTACACTTTCAGCCGGATTATGGTCACTGAATGGCGTTCAAGCATGGACTGCACTGTCAACAGCGTCTCTGTGCTATGCCTACAAGCCACAGCCGAACGACATCTTTGTGACTAACTTCCCGCCTCGGATTAATGCTTCAGATCCAGCTGACATTGCGTTTAGAGCCGCCGTTGCATCTGCTGAAAGAAATGATTTCAAAGAGGCAATCCCTAACTGGAAATCGGCGCCTGTGGTCTTTGGCGCCAGTTCGACAAGACGTCCAGTTGGCGAAGCTCGAGTTCCATCACCGCCGAAACCGAATGCCAAGACCCGCATTCTCAAAGATGGTCGCATTCGCTTCCGTAAAGCCCTGGATCACCGTGTCGAAGTTCCTGATCCAATGCCTCAATCGTTTATCGAGATGAACAATCTGGATGTTGAGCTTATTCGTGCCCAAGAAGCTCGTGTCCGCGAACACATCCACAACCTGAACAAGTTCAATCACATGACCAAGGACGATATCGCCAAGCGTGCTCGTGAAAAGGTTGAGAACGAAGAGTCCGAAGATGAACTCGATGTTGATGCTGATGCTGATGCTGATATTGACAGCTTGCCTGATTTGGATGATCAAAGCAGCGATGAAGGCATTTTTGAAGCTTAAATATTCTACTTCCTTTTAGTTCTCTTGGTAATGTCAACAACTTAACTATAACAGATCTATATTAAAAACAATAATAGCGATATAGTAATGATAATGATAATGATAATATTAATGTAATAATAATGACAAGGTATAGAGGGCTAGAAAGTCGAAACACAGATGACGAAAAATGTAAATAAAAACGGAGTAGGAAGAGGAAGAGGAAGAGGAGGATAGTGAGGGTAGATCAATAGTATTATACTTGATAAAAATAACGATGCTGATAGTGAGAGGAAACGGTATTTAAACTGGCGAATGAACAGCCGAAGTGTTTGCACGTTTGCGCAAATACTGGAGATGCTTGTTCAAGTTTGCCATGCCACTGGTGGCATCTGCAGCAGCAGTGGAAGGTGCCACACCTGTTGCATCGCTGCAGCCATCAATCGTCTGCGTGAAAGCTTCAATGTTACCAACGCTGCGACGATGGCCCATGCCAGTAGCTGCGCCAACACCTGCTGTCATCCGAATCAGAGCGTTCATGTCGGAGCTACGGAGGGTAGCTGGAGAGCCCGAATTAAAACGAGCATTGTCAACCAGAGTGCTGATGGCCATTGAGTTTGCAATTTGTTCTTTAGTCGGTGTCGCTGAGGCGGAAGAAACTGCAGCAGCAGCGGCAGCAGCAGCCATGGCAATTGCAGCTGAGGGAGTGGCAGCGGAGGTGATGTATGGACCAGGAATGCTATCACGCTTGATTGCCACGTGGTTGTTGATATCAGTGGTAGGCGTGAAAACAACTGGAGAGCCATCGTTGGTGCTGCGAGTGCTTGTGACGCTGCCAGGTGGAGTGATAGCCGAACCATGTGTACTGGCGATAACGTTCGACAACAGCGGAGCAATGGCTGAGCTAGTCAAGTGGTGAGCCGAGGAGGCATCAGACCTTGGCGACTGGAGTGCGCTGAGCATCGCGGCTGTCATCGAGAGTGCCGATGTCTGGGATGGACTAGCCAGGTACGACGAGTGGCTGGGGCCAGTGACGATGCCGAGCGGGTTGATGGATGGCGACGAAAAGTCAACAGCTGCCACCTGTGGATTTGGCACAGCGGCTGTGGCAAATGCTTTATCGGGAGACTTGCTAAATTCAGCAATGGCAGAAGCACTTAGCTCCAATGCCGCCAATGGGTGTTGCTGCTGGTGTTGCTGTTGGCTGTGGTGTTGTTGTAATCCATTTGATAGGATGGATGATGAGGTGGCCGAGTTGAGAAAGGATTGCTGCTGCTGCTGCTGCTGCTGCTGGTTGTTGGTCGTGCCTGCTGATGAAGTGGCGCTGTTGTCATTATTGAAGCCTGCTGATGAGGCTGCAGCTGTAGCTGAGGGGTAGTTGTGATTGTTTGAGAAGGCTGGCGTAAACTGCTGGTTGGCGAAGGCAATCGTATTAAAGGCTGCGATGCTGTCATTGGATGGGGAAGTGTTGATCGACTTGCTGTTAGAGTGGTGGGATAGGGCTGGAATCGAGGATACTGAGCTGATGTGGTTGCTATTGTTGTTGTTGCTGTTGAATGCAATGGCTGATGGGAATGTTGCGGTTGAATCGATGGCAACTGAACTGGCTGATGGGTCATAGACGGTCGTGGTAGCATTGGCCTCATTGACATTTGCGATGCTGGCTGAGGATGATGCTGCCAGTGATAAGGCTCCGGCTGCTGCAATTGCTGAGGCGGAGATTGGAGATGATGAGCCACTCTTTGATGATGAGGACGTGGCTGTTGAGGTGGAGAAGTAGTTGTTGCTGTTGCTGTTGACAAGAAATGGATGCTGCCGATCACTACTATTAATCATCATAGTGTGCGGCTGGTTTGGGTTAGTCATTGCAAGTGGCTGGGCTGCCATTGAGCCCACTGCTGCGGCTTGCTGCATGGGCGAGATGATGGCAGCTGGCTGTGCAAACACTGGTTGTTGCTGAACAGAATGTTGCTGTTGGATTTGCTGCCGAATCTGCTCATTAAGGCTGTCTGCTCTCTGCTTCTCTTCAGTCAAATACTTGACAGGATCATCTGCAAACATTGGCATTAGCTTCTCAAATATGCCTTCAGCTCTGGCCAATTTGACTGCGCGCTCAAATGGAATCCAAACGCCTTTAAGCGACATTGCACCTGCCTTAACCACCACTCGTTCCTTCTCATTCTTCAAAATACCATCACGGCGACCACGCGTCATTCCAGTAACATTGAGCAGCTTGGTGCCGTTAATCATGTTGTTGTCCAGGCGGCGAGTGACAGAGTGGCCATTGAAGTCCATCTGAACGCACTCGGCGTTCTCTTCATCCCAGCGGATGCACGTGAGCTTGAGACGAGCTTGTCCAAATGGAGTGGCTGGAGTATAGATGGCCATTTGGGGGAATCCTGCCGCAGTAGCCATGCCAGCAACTGGATGAATCGGGGAAGTGGGCAAAGACGCAGCAGTGGTCGCCGTAGCAGACGTGGCTGCAGTAGCAGCAGCCTGCGTAGCAACCATTTGGAATGGCGACATGAGTGCGGCGGTGGGCTGCTGCTGCTGAGCTGGATTGATGTAAATCTGAGCTGGTGTCATGAGCATTGGTGATCCCGTGGCTGGCAGAGTGGCTGCTGCACCAACCGGCAGGGCAGTGGTGACGTTACCGAGGATGATGGGGTGGTTCATAATCTGAGTCGGCAGCGGCTGCAGTGTGATTGAGCCACGAGCCGAGTGAACCGGCGGGGTGAGGGTGGTTGGCTGAACGTCGGGTGAAAGAGGCATTGTGTTCTGGTATCCAACTGGCGTGCCTGAGGCAGTAGTGTATGGCTGATAACTGGCAACTGTAATCGAATGACGATGTTGAAGTGTCTGCTGCTGCTGCTGCTGCTGCTGCTGCTGTTGGTTGACAGAGCGTTGAGGTGGTCTCTGTAAGATTGATGAAGCCAAAGAATCACGGCGCGCACGGTGAGTGGGTGATTTTGGAGTGAAAGGATGTTGTTCGAGTTGTGCAATATTGCGGAGTGAAGCTGAAGCTGAAGAGGCAACAGCTGCATCGAGAGTGGGTGAACCTAACATCACCATTGAAGAGCGTCCACTGCTGTTATTGTTGTTGTTGTTATTGTTATTGTTGGTGCCACCTACAATGGTACCGTTTCCATTAAATGTAATATTTGACGATGGTGTAAGTGATGTGGATGCTGATGATGATGAAGGCTGAAATTGGGCATCGATGCAGCTGTTAGCGCGAGTGCGTGAGATTGCATCAGTTGGAGTAGTCATGACGTTTGTGATTGGATTTGAGGCAGTGGTCAATGGTAATGAGAAGGCAAGTGGAACAGGAAGGTTGCTAAATGGCTGATTGAGGCTGTTGGCGGTGGTTGGTGTCACTCCGTTGAATTCATCAGCACCAGACGATGAAAGCATATTGACATCCGAATTACTGTTGGTATTAGTATTATGGTATGACAGCGGCTGAACTACTGAAGTCATGTTGAGTGTCTGCTGTTGTTGCTGATATTGTTGTTGTTGCTGTTGATATTGTTGTTGCTGCTGGTGATATTGCTGAGGCGAATGAATCTGAAACGGCTGGACAGAGTATTGATTCATAGATTGAATAGCCGTCTCTGCATTAGTCAAGTCGTTGGTTGTTGTTGTTGTTGTTAGTGTCATTGATGACGATGATGGTGATGATGATGACATTGTCAGTATAAACAAAAGGCGCGTAATCAATACAGGATACGATGGTGTAAAATAAAAAAGAGCGAGAGCAAAGTTGGAGGATACAAAAGCCACAAGCAATAACGCGCACACACACACACGCACGCGCGCACTGCTCACAAAAGAAAGAGAAAAAAGGAACGGAACGTAATGTAGTATTCAGCAGAACCGAAGGTTGTTACACTGAACACAGAGACTGAGCAGTCAAGACGCGTCGGAACGACTATCTCTCGTGAGGGCACAATTTGACTGTTGCAGTTGAGCTTACGCACGCGGAATGAGCGAACGAGTGGGCGAGTGAATGAGCAAAAAAAAAAGAAAAACAAGAGAGTGCTACACACACACACACACACGAACGCACGCACAGTAGTCAGCCACGCTTACAGTCAAAACAAGAGAGAGCCACGAGTGCTGAGAGAACAAATCGGGCAAATATTGAGCAGTATCAACAAAAAGGGAATGTGTAATGGAACACTGCTGCACTGCTGCTGTTGTGTGTGGTTACCAGAAGATGCAACAAAGGAAGAAGGCACGATTGTGGAGCGTTGGCGTGAGGTGCACCTTTGCGTATTGTGGGGATAGATAGATAGATAGATGGATAGGGGAGGAGGGAGAGAGGCGACAAACAAACACAGGCTATCACAGCAAGTCAGGTCAAGTCAGGTCAAGTCAAACTAAAACAAAAAAGCCACTTGGCTGAAAGGAGGAGTGAGAAGCGGGCAGGAGAACAAGGCTCAATGTGTGGAGGCGATTAGCTTGTGGATTGGCAAGGCACTGCGTTGGCGTTTTGATGACAAAACAAGGAGTAGAGCGATGGGGAGAGGCGAATCTCGTAGTCGATGAATTAGGGATGATGGGCGCTGCAGGCTGCAGGCTGCAAGGATTGCCAACAGAAGCAGCGGCGTGGAGTCAGGCACGTGGAAAGCAAGAAAAAAAGAAAGAAAAACAATAATAGGAACAATCTGCTGCTGCAAGAGGTACTGGAGGAAGCAAAGCCTGTTACTGAATAGAAAAAAAGAAAGAAGTAGAAGTGCACAAGTAAAACAGAGAGTGGTAAAAAAAAGAGCCGAGTTGAATGTGAGTAGCCCCCGGTGTGTCAGAGTGGAGGCGCAGTAAATAGAGAGTGTGAGCGTGCTCGTGTGTGTGTGTGCTCGTGTGTGTTCGTGTATGCGTGCGCTTGTGGAATCAGCGCTATCGCGTCAGGCACTTACAAGTACAAGAGCTGTTGATACAGGTGTTAGGTGTTAGGGTTTAGATGAAGATGGCGTTTGAGTTTGAAAGGGTACACTTTTCTTATTCGTAAAGTTGGATGTGATGCTCCAGTTGAAGAGGCTTTATATCTCTGCAAGGTCACGCAGAGGCATGCAGTTTACACAAAGACAGAGAGGCTAAGGAACACAAAGCTACAAACTACACGCACATACACATACACAGAGAGAGAGAGAATGGAAGAGGAGAGAAAGATAGAGAGATAGAGAGAAACAGAGGAAGGGAGAGGAATGATTCTAAAGTCAAGGAACAGAACTCAACAATGGGATGCCTCGCGCGTGCGGCCATCCACACTTACAGAGAGAGAGAGAGAACGGCAGCGACAGAGACAATGACCTTGGTGAAGTTAAATGCAAGCATGCGAGGTTGTGACTGTGGAAAGACACAAGGGTTGTTGATTTTTTTTGGGAGGCGCTGAACTATCGTTTGTGGGCAGTCACTTCAATACACACACACACATACACACACATACAAAAAGAGTTTGTGTTGCCTCCATTCATTCAGTCCGCCAACACGAAAAGAGGAGCACATAGAAAAGCAGACTGGCGGACAGGAACGTGAAGAGTGATTTGCACCCGCGCGGGTTACAATGGAACCCTTTTGTATGTGACCTTTTTGTTTTGTGATAAAAAAGAAAGAAAGAAAGAAAGAGAAGCAGAAACAAACTGATTGAAAGGGGGTGAAGATTGGCATTCTGGCTGTTATCCGAAATGGGTTATTGAACTACAATGGACACAGAACGCTTGTGATGCGTTCAAAGAAGGAAACGGCCGCTGTCATCATGCTGTCACAGCCTTCGATCCGATCAATTGTGAATGCTTACTGCTCACCGCTCAATGCTCACCGTTCGCCGTTCACCGCTTGCCGTTCAATGTTCAGTGCTCGCTCTTCAGTGTTCGCCGTTCAATACTCACTGCTCACTGCTCAATGCTCAATGCTCTATTGCGACTGACGATATTGCTGGCCGGCAAGTCGCTGAAGCTCCACTGTTCTCTCGCGGATTCGCTTGCGAGCATCAGCCACTTCCAGCTCGAGGTCTGTCTGCTCACCATCCAACATGTCGATAACCTCGCTCGAAGGGAGTTGCACGAACAAACCGCCAACGCTAACCCATAGCTGTGGCTCAAGCGCCTCTTGCTGTTTCTGCTCCTGGATGGCCTTTGCAGCCGTGCGGTTCGCCAGTCTGCGCCGATCGAGGTCTTGCAGCAGGCGGCGATCAGCACTTTGGTCGGATTGAAGTTCGGTGAGCACAGTCATTTGCTGATTTTGAAGACAAGAAAAAAGAAAAGAAAGAAACAGTTGACAAATGGCTACTTTGACAGATACGATGCGAATTGGTATCAATGTCCTCACACATTTGGGTTGACTAGTAGTTTGAACAGCACATGAATGACACGAAGGTGCACTTTGTCAATACCAAACCTGGTTCATGATATCTTTACTTTAAAGATGTTTGTTAGAATGATCGGAATTAGTAGTTCTTCGTCAGAGTGTTTTAGTTGCCAGCATGTAACTCGCTATAGTCCGTTCTGCGGTTGTAGAGAGGACGCATCCACTGATCCATCAGCTGCTCAGCCAGTCTGCGGTTCTTTGCATGGATTCTCGGACTCAATGTATAGAACTTGATTACTGGGCCAATTCTAGTATCTCTCAAATGATCAGTATTAACTGGCATCTTCAGCAAATGCTGCAGTAGTTGGTGCTGTACATCATACGCAGGCAATGTCCCATCTTCCAGCGGCTCAAGCCACACTTTAACGGCCGAGAGGATGTCATTTTCCAGCAGTTGACTGTGTTGATGAGTGCGTCCAATTGCATCGATTACACGAGGAAGCATGCGAATCTTGTGGATGGCTGGTTTGCGAGATTGAACTGCCACTGCGTCGCGCTCGGCAATTTGCTTCATTTCGTCGCGCAATGCTGAGAAGATCTCGTCGTTTCGTGGATCGTAGTTGCCTTCGATAAGAGACGTGCCATCATCCTCGCCACCATCGCCACCACGGCGCTTGCCGCCGCCTGGCTTGCGATAAGTTGGGTTTCTTCCAGCCTTCAACGCAGCATCGAAATCAGCTGCAACCTGTTTGCGAATGGCATACATTGGGTCATCTGGTGCCAAATCGTCATCGCTGCCTTTGGCTGTGGTTGTCTTGCGACGGCGTGGTTTACCGTCGTCTTCTCCACCGGCTGCAGCGCGACCGCCGCGACGAGCCCGAGCTCTACCAGCAGCAGCAGCTCGGCGCTTCATGCCGCCGTCAGAGTCGCTCGGCTGCTGATCATCGTCAAGATAGCGAGCCGCCGGTCTCTTTTGCTTCTTCTTTTGCTGGGCACCGTATCCGCTACCACCATCGTCTTGTTCATCAGCATCATCAACTGGTTCATTATCAGCACCTCCAAACAGATCATCGTCTTCGTCGCCCTCATCTTCATCAAAGTCATATCTGTAAGCAGCCGCTTCAGTTGTGTTAGCGCCAGCCTCAGTTTCATCCTGCCCTACTTGCTGCTGTTGCTGCTGTTGCTGTTGCTGCTGCTGTTGATCCTCTTCATCGTACTCGTACTCGTGTTCGTTTGAAGACATTTGGGCTGTATATGTGTATCTGCGTGTTTTTGTTTTGTTTGAACTGCAAGCAACAACAACAGCGACAACAACAGCGGTAACAACAACAGCGATCGTCCTTTGTTTCGAATAACAACAACTGCAATAGTAACTCTTTCTACTTCTTTCTTTCTTTCTTTCTTTCTTTCGTTTTGTGAACAAACGGGGATGCCGATCGGTTTAGCACTAACGACCAAAGGCACGTCTGCACCAACGCCTGGTGCGGCAGTGTTCGATATCCTGGCATCAGGCGAGACTGTTCCTGAAACTGCTCTCGATGAAGCGGCTTTCATTAACAAGAACTTGCAATTGCTTTATCAACAGCACATTAACGAGCTGTTTCCAACAACTGGCGACGATGCAACTTCATTTATCGAGCAGCTACAGCGCCAGGCTGACAAGTTGGCCACCGATGCAGCAGCGAGCAGTGTAGCAAAAGACGCTGCTGATAAAAGCGAAGACAAGGAAGAAGAAGAAGAAGAAGAAGATGGCGGTAGTGGAATGGATATGGATATGGATATGGATGTTGACATGGTTGAGACTGCAACTATGACGGTTCCAGATGAAGATGAGAGCATTGCAGCCAGTGAGAGTGCGGCATCTTCGCGTCAAAAGAAGCTAAAGCGCAATCTGGCTCAGCAGAGACCGCCAGTGCCTAACGAGCTGGAGTTGAAGAAAGCATTGGCAGAATTACTGCACAATGCACAGAACGAGGCGGCCATTGCCTTGGATTTGGTCAGCTTGATCATCAGTGGAAACCCCTCCTCATCTTCGTCCAGTGCGCCTTCTGGGCAAAGTGGACAGCAGTCGACAGTAGCCGCAGCACTGGCTGCCCGTCGTGGAGCACCTCAGCAAGCTCAACAGCACCCGCAACCGCAGCTGCCAATTCCAGCAGGCATCATTCAGTCATCGTACTTGGTATCAGGTGGCGAGAGATCTTCTTCGGCGGCATTGGCTGAGCGTGCCGGTCTGATGCTCTCCACTAGAGTGCATCAGTTTGATCAAATTGCAGCGCGGCTATCATCAGCGACAACTCGTATCAAGGCAGCAGTGGATCGAGACAGCCGGATGTGGAATGAACTGCTTGAGATTCGCAATCGTGGATGGCTTGTATATGCTATTCGAGAGCGCAGTGCTAGATTTGAGTACAAGGTTAATTATGGATTCTTGAGTGCTGGATCAGCTCATAGCGGAAATGATACCGCACTATTGAGTAGAACAGATAGTAGTGAGAATAAGCAACAGAACAGCGGTAGGCTGGCTGCACTTGTTGGCCAGGCTCAAGCTACTCCAGTCACAGTGTCAATCTCATCATCATCTTCATCATCACCATCAACCAAAACAGTATCAAAGTTCCAATATAGTGCCATGGATAGTGCTATAAATGCACCAAACGACGACGATGATGGTGATAAGGAAGAAGAACCAACTGGCGCTGAAGCAATATCAAACAAGTTGACTCAAGCTCAGCATGCTGTATTTGTTGAAGAATTGATGGATCAACTTGCAACTTCAGCATGGACTCATGGCACATCTGTTCCTCGCGATGCCTCTTCAACCCATTCTGTCACATCAACCTCATTGTCGCTCAACACGTCTGGTAGTGTGAAGCTTGACTTTTCCACCAGTAACCTCTCAGCTGAAGCCAACTGTGTCGTAGTGTGAAGCTTGACTTTTCCACCAGTAACCTCTCAGCTGAAGCCAACTGTGTCACAAACTCCACCGAAGATGAAGAACATGAAGATGATCCATGGCTTGCCCAGTCAGTTCTTCTCGCAGCTCAACTCAGGCTACGTAATGGCCATCGTCAGCGCATCAAGAACCGTGGCAATCACATGCTCCCCGGCCGCACATCCATTCCTCGTCGCATTGAGCGCATGGTTGACATTGTGTCAAACGATCGTACAGCTTCTTTAGACTCCTTTGTGACGGACATCACTCGTCGTGCTCTCGTGGTCGATGCAGTGCGCGATGTTTTGCATCAATTTGCAAACGAGATCGAAAGGGAGCGAGTGCAGATTGTGCACGATCCAACTGATGGTTCATACATAGCTATACTTTATGCGGGTAACTCGGTAAGATGCAGAGTTATTATTACTCGGAATGGTCTGATCAGTGTGATCCCAAATAATTCTGGAGAATGCATTCCAGTGATTCATTCGCCTGCTGAGCTTTATGATTACCTTAAAGCTAAGCTAACCTAATCTAACTTATAAGTTATTTTAAACAATGAAACAATGAAAGCACTAACTAAAGAGTGTCCATGTGATGTATTCTGTCATTGTATCAATTTTTCTTTCTGC